>SNQJ01S0039872.1:80233-92621 GCA_010110895.2 Picea sitchensis
TTCTCTCTGTATTTTTACAGTCTCTGTACATTTCTTTCATTAATAGAAATCGTGTACTACTATATATCTATGTTTATGGTTGCATCTCTGATACATTTCTGTTATATTATTGAATATCTGCGATATCTCTGTACATTTCTTTGTTATATCTCCGATCTCATTTTGTGCCGAAAATAATCCGGATCAGTTGTGGTCCTCGATAAGGTGTTCGTTGCTGAGGTGTCAGTCGTCGAGGTGTAGTGAAAGTGGATCTCCTCTGGAAGCCACGATATCCTAGTGTATGTCTGGCTGGTGTCTGATGCTGATGTGCACCAGTTGACACCTGCTCTGCTGGTCTCACTGGAGTCCTTCTTTGACCCCCATTGATAAGCTCCTCCTCTGCTATGAGGGCCTTCTGGACAACATCATGCAAGGTTTGAGGCTTCAGAATACTAACCTTTGCACGTATGTTTCCATTAAGGCCGAACACAAACCTATTGACCTTAAGTTTCTCAGTGTTAAGATGCAGAGCATACCGGAGCAGCTCCATAAAACGGGCCTCGTACTCGGGCACTATACGGTCGCCCTGTCATAAGGCGTTGAACTCGTTGAGATGACGCTCAATGAATTCCTATGAAAGGTACCTTTCTCGGAACCGTTCCTTGAATAGTTCCCATGACATGTCTTCGACGACCATGTTTAGTTGTGGTAGGAGCGTCTTCCACCATAGTAGAGTGCTCCCATTCAGTTGAAAGACCGCCATGTGGACCTTCATGTTGGAGGTATAGTCGCGAAGTGCAAAGCACATCGCCATATTCTCCAACCATGCCTCGGTGGCTGTGTCGTCCGGGGCACCAAAGAACTCGAGAAATTTGACCTTCTCGAGTTCACGGTGAATTCTACCAGTAACGACCAGAGTGCGCGGTGGACCCTTAGGGGGGTGTCGATGCTCTAGCCTCATCTCTGTCCAAATAGTTGACCAGTGCCTCAGACATGCACTGAAAATATGTCATCATTCCAACCACATCACCCACTGTTATCTTCTCCTTCCCGACAACATGTTCGTCTCCCTGGGGATAAGACCCCTCAGGTGTGGATGCTACTAGAGGCATTGCACCTCCTCCCCTAGCACCCCATCATATACCTCCATGACGTCCTCTAACCATGATCACCTGGATGGATACAAGTCAACTCAATTAGCAACATTATAATAAAATCATAATACAATCTTTTGATTGAAAAATATATATCATTTAATCACTATAAATGACTGTTCCACTAAATGATCACTAAATAAAATGAAAGATCAGATGCTAGGAATTAAAACTTAATATAATAACATAGTGATTTGATTGAAATATATATAACATTTAATCACTACAACTATTACAGTATTTTCTTGAAAATATAACATTTAATCAAATATATAACATTGAAAAATACAATACTGCCTTAATTTAGCCAGCTTTATTAGGGAAATACTAACACTATACCACAGTTCCATTCTAATTGATAAATCAGTTTAATCAAGGTTACAACTAAAGGACTAGCCCGTTCTAAATTATTTAAAGGGTTGTCTAATCAATTTAATGTTATCTAAGGATGTTGTTCTAATCAGTTAATGTTGTTCTAATCAAATTAATGTTGTTCCAGTCAAAGTAAAAAAAGGTTGGTTGTCATTAATATGATCTTATTGGCCAAGGATGTTAACCCGCAGTCGGTGATAAAGTCATAACAGTCAAGATATAATCGCCAGTCTAAGATATAACAGTCATAACAGTCAAAGTCATAAAAATTGTGGTCTTAACATCTGGTAAAATCGCCAGGTATCCAAAGGAAAAACACAAGCAATCCGGGGAAAAATCGTAGGGGTTCCGAAGTATCAAGAAGCAGGCATTCAAGGAGAAAATTATGGATGTGCGCACAAGGCATGGCCTTACTGCTAGTCAAACTCACTCAAGGGTGATACATGCGGTCCGACTGTGCTGGGAAAAATGCTAGCACTCATAAATATAAATGTTGAATTACATTTTCCCTCCAGGTAGGATGTTGTGGTCTTAATTAAAGGGCTCGCTGCCACACACAGCCAGAAGTTATTCTTACTCCACAATAATTAATTATTCACAGTAGAACTAAATAAAACTGAAGGATTTATTCCCAAAACACAATGCTGTAACAATTTCGCTGTCACGAATTTACTGTGGTAAAAAAAATAAATTGGGAATACTGACCAACTATAGTGCTACCAAAAATCAAGGTAGCCTATGACCAAACGCTATCCCAAACATTAAGCAAACATAGCCACAATCCCAATTCACAGAGGAAAAGTTATTCAACAATTACATAACTACCAACGTAGAGGAATGTTATTACATAAATTGCTCATCTAATTAACTTGCAATGAAACACATTCAACACAGGAAGAACATAGGTTGTGCAATCGATTGATTTGTACCATATCTCACTCACTAACAAATTCAAAAACGTGTTGCAGTACAAAGAACAATTGTCCAGAAAGTCAATCCACACAAATAGGTGAACAGAGAAGGCAAAGGCACCTGGAGAAGCTTATCATCATCGCTAGATTTTAAACCTTCTGTTTGACACAAGATTCCTAGGATATGGTCATAGGATGAGGATTGTTCTTATTCTAAAACAAAAATTTGCAGTCACGGAGTCCATAAAAAAAACCAGAAATTGGTCGATCACAGAAGTCAAAGAGGAGCACAACCGTCTCACAGATGCAAATATGGTAATTGGCATTCTAACACTCTTGGAAGCTAGAGTCTAGCTGCTAGTTGACGCAAGGAATGAGGTTTCAATGCAATTGGTTATATTTAGGATGGGTTGATTCCCTCACAGAGCTAAATCGACCTCAATACACAACGCAGATTTAATTTATCCAAGAATATAAAACGTTGGGTTAAAATTTATCCATCAATACAAAAACGCAGAGCTGTAATTATGGATCTGGGAAAGACAACAATGGCAGATTTACTCAACATAATAAGGCACAAGTCTACATGATACCTAAAATATTCAACAAGGGTAAATGACTGGCAATAACCTCCTTCGCTCCTCAGCCACACATAGAAAAGCAGGGCGTTGAGATCCATAGGTCTATTAACGCCAAAACGACGACCGTAGATTAGGCTCCTGGATGACTGCTCAAGCGAGGTCTGATGATCTAGGGACGATAGGCAAAAGAAACTACAATAATCACGAATAAATATACCATAGGACGGTCGAGACATGCAGGGATTGAAGGCCATGGGAAAAATCAACATCGAGCTAACGACTATGGGGAAAATTTCAGCCATCAACTAGAATACTAAGACAATCGTTTTTTGTGCCTAATAAACATGCATAACTAAAGTATATATCATACTAAAAATATACCATGCAACAATAAAGGAAGCGTATTGTTCCCCAAACGCTCGCTCAGAGTTGACGTCTCACGCGCTTCGTACATCTCCCGCTTTCCGATCGATGAGACTTCACTGGTACCTCCCAGCCAACGCTAGGGGTACTCTTCTTCCCCCTTAGCCCCCCGAGCCGCAAAGGGGCCACACACACTATCTAGAGAATCAGCTAGCTCCCAGCTCGCCTCGCAAGGTCACTCTACCACTCCTCACCGAGCTGGGTATCCCAACTCCCACAAGCTAAGTCAGTCAAGTATAGAATTCTGCAGCGTAATGTTACGCCAAACAGAAGAGATATCTCTTCCTCCTCCTCCCTCCTTTGTATAGATTTTCTAAGTCAGTTACTTTCCCAAAATCCCTTTTAATTTACTGTTCATTAATTTAATTCATAATAATTCTCCTCGTACATGTATCACCCATCCCCTTCATTCCTCCAAAAAATAATTTTTTTAATTAATTAATCACCCTTATTTCCCTCACCCACCTAGAGTCACTCCTAGAATCACTCCTACGTGTCCCCAAATTCCCTTAGAGGTTTTAATGACTTTCCCCATTATTAATTTGCAAGGTCAGTTTAAATTAGAAAGTTCTTAAATGGTAGATACCTTACTAAGTTGGACTAACTTCTTTTTCCTAGTGTTTCCCCTTTCTTTTATGGTTCTCGCTTTTTCCTAGTTTCCTAATTATTTTAGATTTCCCCTTTTTCCCTTTTTAATTAAACTCAAAAAGGCATGTGCAGAAACTTACCCCTTTTCCCCTTTTTTAATGAATTCAATTTTTAATTAGCACAATAAAGTAAAACAATCATTTCCCTTTTTTAAGTTTTATCCCAAAAGATTTTTATAAATCACTTTAATTGCTTACCCCCTTCTTGTCACAAGATTAATGAGGATTATCTTTATTATTTATTTTATTTTTTTATTTTTATATATGTTTATTTTTATTATTTATTTTTTTATAAATAGGTAAAATTTTACCACCAACCAAATTTAGACCTAGACCTTATTTTCCTAGGCTGGGTGACACTTTTTAAGGGAAATGTTTCAAATATTCCTTAACACTTTATTGTCCTAAAGCCATCTAGGCATATCCAATTATTAATTAACCACATGATGTGCCCTTCAGGATGCACTAGGTGCTTCAAGGGTGCCACTCACCTCTTTATGTTTCTCTTGCGCGACATGCCCTTCAGGACACACCACGTGCTCCAAGGGTGCCACTCGCCTCTTTCCATTTTTCTTATGCGATGTGCCCTTCAGTACACACCATGTGCTCCAAGGGTGCCACTCGCCTCTTGACTGAATTGGTAGACATCAAAAACCCCTAGAGTCATTACTCCGCCAGGTGATCTTGTGGGAGACTAAGGGACTCTAAGGAATAAGGCCCTTACCTTATTGCGTGCTCTTTAGAATCATCGTGAGAGACTATAGAAGTCCTCCCTCACAACATCGTGGATCCTCTCGAACTAGGTAATCATTAACCTACAGTTCGAGCCACAATGGGAGTGCTAGTAGGTTGTGGCAGGGATGTTTTCCACACCTCTCCCTCAACATCTCTGGTAGTCAAGCGTGACCCCTCTACTCCAAATGTGAGTCTGGTCCGCAAGATATCATTAACCTACATCATCAACGAATCATGTCAGAAATATATCCATATCATATCATCTAATCAGATGCACTAATATCACATATAAAATAATCAAACCCCATTAGTTCACTCCCCAACTTGATCCGGAGTCCAATGAGTTCCATCGATGTCGCTGCATCTTCGAGTTCCGAAATCCTACACACTCAGTAAAACCGAGTCAATAGAACATGTCTATGTCAATGTAGCAAAACAACATGACATAAACCCATAATGCCTCATAATCAAAATCAAATGTTTTAATAGCATAATAATCCGGATCACTTGCAAGCAAGTGTCCTCAAAGAATAAGTTCGCTCAGTGGGCCAGAGCGGGATGTTACAACCATGGTCAAAGAGATGGAATACTTGTACAAACATGATCCATGGGATTTATTAAATTTATATATTGGAATAAATATCATTGAAAGCAAGTGGGTGTTCAATAAGAACATGAATGTCACAGGACAAGTCGATAAGTTCAAAGCTCAACTGGTAGCGAAAGGATATTTCCAATTCGAGGGAGTCGACTTCGGTGAGATTTTTTCCCCTATTGAAAAACTAACTTACAATGGAGTACTAATGTATTTGGTTGCAACATTCAATCTAGATATAGAATATATGGATGTGAAGACAACGTTCCTACATGGGGACCTGGAAGAAGAAATCTACATGAAATATCCTGAAGGATTTGTAGTAAAGGGAAAGAAAGAGTTGGTGTGAAAACTCAAAAGATCCCTTTATGGTCTAAATCAATCACCAAGGATGTGGTACCAGAAGTTTGATACTTACATCCTTAGTTTAGGATTTGTGAGAATAAAATATGATCACTACGTATATTCCAAGGAATAAGGTGGGCGTTTCATATATGTAGCTTTGTATGTCGATGACATGCTACCGATTGGAAACAACATGGATGCAATAAAGGAGGTGAAGAAGAAATTATCCTCCAAGTTCGACATGAAGGATATCGATGCATCTAACTTCATTCTGGGAATGGATATTAAGAGAGATCAAACTTCTATAAATCTTTGGTTGAATCAGACGAAGTATATTGAAACAGTTATTAAGTGATTCAATGTGCAGGATTGAAAACCAATGAAGGTGCTAATTCTAGTGGGAGAAAGGATTACTGCTTAACAGTTTCCAAAGACACGGGAATAGATAGAGGACATGGAACATGTTCCCTATTCAAGTGTTGTTGGTATTCTAATGCATGCGATGGTATGCACTTGACCAGACATTTCCCATTCAGTGGGAGTGTTGAGAAGATACATCTTGACATATGGAAAGGAGAATTGGACAACTATCAAGAGAGTATTTAGGTATTTGTGTGGCATAAAGGACTATGCTATATGATACTAAGGAAGACCTGGAGGTGACAGTGGTAAATTATATGCACATGGATTTGTCGATGCCAACTGGGTTGGAGATCTGGATCGACGGAGGTCGACCAGTGGATATGTCTTCAAAATGTTTGGTGGAGAAATAAGTTGAATGAGAAAGTGACAAGAGATCGTATCCTTTTCAACAATAAAATTTGAATAGATGACGACCACGCATGGAATAAAATAAGTAGTATGGATTCAAAGGTTGTGTTCAAGAATTAGGTTTGGGCAGAGAGATATGAAGGTGAATTGCGACATTCAAAGCATAATATTTCTGGTAAAGAACCATGCTTATCATTCAAAGACTAAGCACACTCATGGACAATACCATTTCATAAGAGATATGGTGGAGAGTAACAAGGTGCTACTAGAGAAAGTAGACACATTGGAAATCATAGCAGACTCATTGACCAAGTCTATGAGTGTTGTGAAATTATTTTGGTGCAGAGAGGTACTGGGCATTGTTTCCCTGGGTCTGTGAGAGAAAGTCCAGGAATCTCTTGTTTCAGCAAAGAAGACAACAAGTGGGATAATTTTGGGTTGTTATATTATTTGCAGTGAAAGTCTAGTCGAGGTGAATTGACTGACGGTTGAATTCAAGGTAGATCGACAACATCAAAAACAAGTCGAAGTCAAGGTAGATCGACAACAAGTCAAAGATCAAGCGATNCCGGGTAAAGTCAAAGTCGAAGATATCGACAACAAGTCAACTGAAAAGGAGGTCGAAGTGCAAGCATGAGACGACTAACTAGAGACCAAATGAAGGTCGACTGGTAGTTGACTGGTAAACCCGACTTGGAGTTGACTGGTAAACCCGACTTGGAGTTGACTGTAACAGAATACCATAATTTGCGGTATTTATATCCAATGATATGCACGGATCTGTAACTATTTGTGGGAGCCAATATTTAGGGTTTTTCCAATTGTAAATCCTATAAAGAGGCATGTTGTAATTTTGTAAATGAAAATGCGAGAATGCTAATGTTGTGATGCTAATGCATGGTAATCATAGGTTATTGGTCATGAATATGTAAGTTGATTCAAGGTTGTTCTTGCCTATGCAATAGGGTATGATGTTGATTGTGTCTTAGTTGTGGACCAAGGTTAGGCATGTAACCTTTTATTCATATTGAATAAGACAAAAAGAGAGAAGAACACTCAAAGGAATTATGGTTTCTCCCAGTTAAGGGTTCCAAGGTAAAATCTTGGTGTACTGTGCCATTGCTTGTTTTCATTTGTGTTCTTGATTAAATTATTCTTCTCTTCCGCTAGGATTAGTGTGGAAGTGTCCTGCATTTCCTGACAGATCAGAGGAAATCATTTTGTAGAGGCTAAAAGAGAATTGATGTAAGAATATCCCAATAATCCTCTTTTTGAGACAGTCAAATGCATCATTTATGTCAATTTAATAGATTCAGAAGAAAATTTATTGACATGAGATAATAACATAGATAATGAGTACATAATGTCCATAATTTTCATTCAAAGGGTGAGATTTATCCATAACGATTTTTCTAAAATATGTCATGGGGAGAGATCAAATGTTGATGCCAAGTTTCAGAAGCAATGTTGCATGGAAATAGGCTTCCCAATTGATGATGAAAATGCAAAAGAAAAAAATCGCAAAGGAAGTGATGTATTTAGAGTCATGGATAATTATTTTCAATTGGTATTTAGAACTGGACATGTATGAGATTTTATAGATGAGATGTTCAGCCTATGGCAAAATATTAGTATAAAAAATCATAGAGTTAAGAAAGATAAACCATTAATATGCAACACAAGTAAGAGAGGTACTGAAATAAAAAATATGCCAGAAGATATGACTATAACACCTTGGAGAACGATACAAGGAGTGAAGAATTATAAACTTATAATAGCTATATTATCATGTGTAAGGTCAGGTGAATTGTCAATGGAAGAAATGTGTGATGAATTTTAAAAATTTATTTTGTTGAATTATTTTTATTTAAGTTAGGACAAGAAAAATACTTTTTCCAGTTTAACATATCAATGTTCTAAGTATTTTATTATATATATCATTATAACATTTTTTTTTTTTTTATTTAGTCACAAGGTGTATATGAGAATACAAGAGAAAATGGTTAAGATGTTGAATGAAGAAAGTTGGAATGATGTTAAACTCAACTATCCAGATTCAAGCTCTACAACAATATTGAAATAATTTTTTGTTTCATTCAAAAAGGTATGTCGATTTATTACATTCATATTATTCATTTGTTGGTTAATTTATTTCTACTATAATAATTATAGATATCTAACTATATGTTTATTTTCTTCATTGAAGATTCCAAAGAAGAATGCAGATGGAGTACCTGAAACCTTCAAAAATTTTATTCAAAAATCTAAGTTTGAAAGAGAAAGAAAGAGACATGTTCAAACTGTTGAACTTGATGATACCCTTGATCACTACATTTGGAATGGGCTTGACATTGTTCAATATAAAGTGATATTAGGTGATTGTGAACAAATTGCAAATATTGTTCCTAAAAAAGAATACTCCCTAGTTATTGTGGATATCTCTCATGGTTATAATATCCAAAACATTGGATATGATACTGAGCCTTATACTTACCAAGCTTTCAATAAAGTGGTTATGGGATTTATGGAAGTCACAACACCACCATTTTTTATATTTCTGTTTTTTCATTCAAACACACAACAAACATTAGTACAACCAAGCTTCAAGGGAAAATAAAATACAATGATGCAACTTGTTTGGTAAGATACTGAAAGTGTATGTTTAGCAATTAATATTAGAAATCAATTTTATTAATTCACAAGTTAATTGAATTTTCACTTATTTATGTTACAGGCACAAGCCTAGTATTTAGAGCTCCAATAGAGAACCATTTAAATGTGATTTTAAGAGTATGCATCTTGCAACCTAGACAAAAGATGATTCTTATAATTATATTCTTGTCAATGTAAAGGATGGAGGGACGTCTAGTAGTTTATTGGTTTACAATGTCGTGGTTAGAAACATAACATATGAGGACAATGATTTGAAAGGAGAGATGTTTAACATTTATCAAAAACCACAAACATTAATTAATTATCTTATAGATACATTTCAAATGAAGGAGAATGGGTTTTGGATTTGTTCTCAGGTTCAAGTAATAATTATGATCTAACATTTATGAAATAATACTTCAATCTTATATTATTTTTAACTTATGTCTTTTTACAATATTTAACTTCATTATTTATTTTGTATTTGGTGATTAGGTACAACATTAGCATGTTGCTTATAGAAAGGAAGAAATTGCATAGCCATTGAAAGTGACCCAATACAGTGTTGTTTTATTCGACAAAGAATTAATGTTATTCGAGCTCTTCCAGATGAAATGCAAGAAATTGGCTTGAGGAAATTATATTTTAGTGAATCAAAGGTGGAAAAAATGTCAAAGGAACCTCAAGTACCATTATGAGGATTGATTGGTAAGGATCACTTTGGAGAACTTATGGATATCAAAGACCCAATGGAAGAGCAAAATGACACAATGGAAGCACAAAATGATGTTGAAGAAGATGATAATGTGTCTGTTGATAATGATGAATTTGGGATATAAGATATTTTTGATTAGTTTTAAGATTCCCTTGAAGAAGATACTTAATTTTGCAAATTTTTGATGAGCTATAACTGTAATGTTTTGACTTTCAGATTTAAAAAAAAGAATGAATATGTATCTATTGTTGTTTTATGATGAATCCTTTTTATTGTTTTATTTTTACTTTTATTTGTATGTGAATCACTATACTAGGGATATATTTTTTAATTGTTGTCATTTTTTTACTTCAAATGTATAAAAATATGGAAAAAAAATGTTAATTTTTTTTATAAAATTTTCACCTTTTTTTGTCGAATTATGTCCATAAAAATGTTTTATTTGACATGTTATTTTAAACTAATAGGTACAAAAAGTGTATAGGTTTTTTATTATATATGGTTGTAAAATGTACATTGTTTTGCTAAATATTCAAAAATATTGTAATTTAACTACAATCATTTTCTATGTATTGAAGTAAAGGTAAACAATGTGTTAAAAATGATGTTTTCCACTATATTTTAAAAGTATGGAACCATACATTAATTAAGGAGACACAATTATATGAAAAATATTAATTCAAAAAAGTGAATGGTAAAAAATATTTTTAAGATTGAAAGAAGTATGGAAAAATGACTAAAAACACCGTTGAAAAAGATTAGAAAAATTTAAAAATAGATGAAAAATAAGCATTTAAAAAATAATGTGGAAATATTATGGATCGAAAAATTTAAAATATCAAAAAAGCACCTAAAAAGCGAGGGGGCTACTAACGGTAGCACTATTTTAAAAACAGGATAAAAAATGTGACCCCCCCAAAATCGAGAACTTTGTAGAGTTCTCGTTAAGTTTGTAACTATGTTGGAAGATGCTTAGGGGTCCTACAATCATGAAGAGGAATTTAGAGGTCTGCATGTTATAAGTTTTAAACCTGTGAAGTAAAGCAATGCATATAGATTCTTAAGAAAAACAAAGATTAATCAATGGTTGATTCACATAGTACACAAAGATATATACCGAAAACCCTCAACCGGAAAAACCTTTCTTATATTCATTATATCGAATTTCACCATTCACTATACAATATATATACAATGTTTTTAGGTATTCCGTAGATACCAAAACCCTAATCCCTTAATTCAGGATTAATTTACAAAACCGCTAAAACTAGCAAAATCCTCTAAAACTAGCAAAAACCACCCAAAAACAAAATTTCGGGGCGTTTCCCTTATCGCTGTGCGTAACCAAGGGGGGGCATACCTGCCTCCCCCTGGGACCCCCCTAGGAAAGCGCCTGATGCACACGACACACACATTTTTCATATCTGACACGCTCACACACACACATGCAAAGAATATAACACCTACCCAACATTCTCCCACTTGTTGTTTTCTTTGAATCCAGGGGTCCAAGGGATTATATAGTCAACAATCCAGGGCAACAATGCCCATTGTTACCCTACACCAGGAGAAGTTTTCTATGCTCACAGACTTTGTCAATGAATTTGCAACATTCTTCAAAGTGTCAACCTTTTCCAACAACACCTTCTTTTCCTCAACCATGTCTCTCACAAAGTGATACTAAACATCAATATGATTTGTCTTTGAATGATAAGCTGGGTTCTTTTCCAGGAAGATTGCACTCTGACTATCACAATCTAATCTCACTGCTTTTTGTACCAACCCAATACCTGAACATAGTCTTTGTAACCATATTGCTTCCTTGCTTGCATGAGTGGCTGCCATGTATTCAGCTTTTGTAGTTGAGAGTGCCACTACATCCTGTCTTTTTCTCATCCAACTAATTTCTCCTCCAAATAGGTTAAACAAATACCCACTTGTAGATATTTTTTGATCCATATCTCCAGCCAAGTCTGCATCAACAAAGACATGTATGTGCAACACTCTGTCCAATCCTGGTCTTCCTTGGTAGCACAATCCATAACTGGTAGTGCCACGAAGATACCTGAAGTCCCTCTTTACTGATGTCCAATGCTCCTTCCCTGGTTTTGACATATACCTGCTCAAAACTCCCATTGTATGTGCAATGTACCGTCTAGTACAGACCATTGCATACATCAAATTGCCAACTGCACTGGCATACAAAATATGGGACATGTCCTCTTCTTCTTCCTGTGTCTTGGGACACTGATCTGCAGATAACTTTACACCTATAAAAATATGAACCTTGACCGATTTACTTCCATGCATATTAAACCTCTGCAATATCGTCTCAACATATTTTCTCTGATTCAACCAGATTTTCTTGTTTGCACGATCTCTTTTAATCTCCATTCCTAGAATGAAGTTAGCAGCATCGAGATCCTTCATGTCAAATTTGGAGGATAGCAACGATTTCACCTCCTTGATAACATCCATGTTATTTCCTACCAACAACATGTTATCAAC
>SNQJ01S0039873.1:0-10268 GCA_010110895.2 Picea sitchensis
GCATAGTGATCTACGCATACCCCTTGATAAACTTTATGTAATATCGTGTATGTTCCAATGTGGCCCGTAGCTGGTGCAATGATTTTGGTGGTGGTAAGTTCACAATTACTTCAATCTTTGCAGGATCCACGATCAAACCTTGTTTGCAGACTATGTGACCCAATAGAATTCTGAAGGGTGTTCCAAATATACATTTCTTAATGTTCAAGGATATTTGGCATTGCCTACATATTTCTATCATCAACCTCAACACCTCTACATGATCCTTCAATAGGCTGTACACTATCCAATCATCCAAATATGCTTCTAGAAACTGATGGATGAATTCTTTGAAGGCAACAATGACTACTCTGGAGAAAATTGTTGGTGCATTTTTCAGTCCAAAAGGCATGACTTTGTATTGGTAGGATCCCCATTCAATTGCAAAGGTAGTATTGTGTCGATCTTTTGGTACTATATTGATTTGGTGGTAGCCTGAGAATCCATCAGTGAATGACTATGATTCCTGGCCTCCCACATTTTCTAGGACTTCATCTGTAAAGGGTGTAGGGAAGGGGTCATGTAGGCAAGCATCATTGAGCTTTATCAAATATGCACAGATTATTATGCCTCCTTGTGTTTTCTCCTGAACTACCATGGGGCTTATCCATTATGATTATTATGTTGGTTCTATGATTCCTGCTTCCAACATTCTGTCGATTTCTGCTCTTAATTTCTACTTGTAGATAGGGTTCAATCTATAAGGCCTTTGTCTGGTAGGTATTTCCTCCAGTTTGAGAGGGATATTCATATCTCCAAGTTCTCCTACAATACCCTTCATTTCTGTGAAGTTCGTTCAGAACAGATCACTGTACTCGCGCAGTAATTATGTCATCCTGTCTACTATTTTCTCATCCCAGTAGTCTCCAATGCTGGCGCTTTTGGGATTCTCAACTATCCCAATGTTGACTTTCTTCACCTTGATTGGCCCAACAATTACTTATGATTCTAGAGGTGGACCTTCCACTTCTCTTTCGCCTTCAACTTCCTCAATATGAATATTGCGTGGATCATCTTCATCTGGTACTTCTTCCTGCACATGGTAGCATGAAAACAATTGTTTCACTGTCTGCCTATTTTGTTGTTGTTCTTCTGTTATGAGTTCAAATTCTTCTTCCTTAATGAATATCACCCCTCTTATTTGTTTAAGGGTTGTGTCTATGTTGGGGTTCTCATGTTCAAATGAGAAAGTGACTGTAAATTTTTGTTGTAATACTGTCCAGCTCGTAACAATGTGTGTACAAAATGATGAGGCCATTCCTTTTGGGGTGTTATTTTCCACAACGCTCTGCACTTCTCTAAGTGTTCCACTGGTGCCCCCTGTACATCATATTTCTGTTGTTGGTTTCTTCTTTGTTCTGCTCCAAACCTAATGCGCAGTAACTGCTTACATTGGTACCAATCTGTGATTGTTTCTTTGTATGCGCCCCACCATCTTGCAGGTGTATCCTTAAGTGTGATGTCGAGAGATAACAATCTCTGAATGTCTGATAATTCATCCTCATATCTTGTTAGGAATTCTTCCAAGTCATTGATTCCATGGAAACTTGGAGGTTTTCTGACTTCTGTCCCAACCCACCTTACTACTCGGTCTATTCGTGTGCATATTCTAGTTGAGACCTCATGTAGGCGTCGTTTCCAATTCTCCATACTAGTGTCTGAGTCGGAAGCACATGATGTGATACTTCTCCATCTAAGTACACCATTTACAGTTGGATTAATGTAATCTTCGGTGTGCGCAGTGGTCCGGTACAACTGGTTAATTTCTTCCATATCTATACATGTTGGTTCCACAAATCTTTCGGCTTCTGATAGATCTAGGGGCCCGATAACCCTATATTCACTTGACTCAAATTTCATCTTCCTGGTCTTCAAGTTGATTATCTCTTGATTGTCAAATTCCCAAACCAATCCCAGTAATGATGGATATGGTCATGTTGTGTCATCCACGATTTCGATCACATCGAAGTATGCCTTAGTGTGCACTCCATATAGATCTACTGTCACTCCTTTCAGCCTCTCTATTGGTACAACTCTGTGTTGTTTTGATAACTTTAGTTGGACTGGTGAGTAGCCTAAGGTAGGTTCTCCCATGCATTTCTATGTCTTTTTGGGTAATACATTCACTTCAGATCCCATATCTAATATCACATCGCCCATGTTAAAATATCTGATGTTGGCATTAAATATAAACTCTCTGCTGGTTCTCCTTCTTGCATGGAGGTGATTGACTATCCTTTGTTCTAACTTTCTCTTAGAATTTGTGGTACATATATCTAAAAGATTTTGTAATACTATAATAGATGATGGATCCTTAAATAATTGAATACATGATTGCAGGAAAATTTTAATACAACTTACACGGTTTCCCAGGTGGACTTCATTGTTATGGTCCAATGTTGATGACATTTCATACGTTAGGACGTCTTAGGTATGTTGCGCGGTAGATGTAGATGCAACATTCTTCTTGGAAATTCTTGTCTAGCCTCCTTAAAGGTCTCCTTCTCCTTTTCTACATCAAATCGCTTGGGTGGCTTGGTATTTTTCTTAATCCACTGGTGTTGTACTAGTTCTTGTTTAGCCGCATCATATCCTATTTTAGCACCTCCGCACGTCACTATGTTGCATCATATCCTATTTTAGCACCTCCGCACGTCACTATGTTGATGTTCCTGCCATATTCTCTAGCTTCTGTAGAGATCCATTGTACATTCTGATTGTTCTGATTCTGTTTATCCTGTATCTTCCCCAATAGTGTTGTGCAGTCCTCTATGTCGTGATCTACTGCGTGACAATACATGCATGTCACAGGTGGTAGAGGGAATTATCTTGCGTAGTGCCCCAGCTGTTAGCAGTTATGGCACACGAATGGAACTCTTCCACTTTCAAATTCTCCTATGCCTCGTCCTCCTCCTCTATACCCAACGTGATCTCCATGCGGTGTATTATATTGAGGTACCTGATTATACTGTGTAGGGTTATACTATGGCTGCACATTGTTATATTGTTGAGGCACAATATTATACTGCAGTGGTGCCTGATTAAATTGAGGTGCATCTTTCCCTGACATCATTCTGACTTTCACCCTATGTGTGTTTGATGTCCTTTCCCTCATTAGATCCATGGTTCTACAGTCTTTGTCATCGTGCCCTACTGACTTGCAAAAAGTGCAATATGCATTCTTTGGTATTGTCTGGTATTTTTGCATCATAGGGCAATGATATGGATCATGCCTGTGTGTCTTGCAAATTTCACACTAGGGTCCTCCTATTGGCAATGGATTTGGCATCTTTTTTCCATGTACTACATGAATGATGGACATTTGTTCTTATGGTGCCATTATGTTCTACATGTGGTACACCAAACAAATTCGCGCTTGTCCTTGCCCTTTTTTTGATTGAGTTGAAAGGTAATATTCTTCAAATCCTCCTTCAACTCCTTTATAGATGGATCTATCTTGTGGTACTGATTCTCCTCCATTTGTAAGGATGCCTGTAGTACCTCTTCTTGAGATTTGAATTTATGTTGTTTGAGTGGGTATTTCAGGTGTGGTAACAGAGAATTCACAAACAGGTGCCTATGTTGCATGTTAGTCATGGAATATCTCAATTTTCCTTTCAAACGTTTAAATCACTGGTCAATTTCCCAGATAGACTCTCCTGTTTTCTATCAGATTTCTATCATCTCGTTCATGTATTGATCCTCTGAGATAGACTTCTAGAACTCATTAATCAATAATTTATTGACGTATGCCAGTGTCCTTGTCATCCCCGGTGCACTATTTACGTATAGACTCATGTACCAGTCTAGTGCGCGGTCTCTTAGCATGATAGCTAGCTACGCAAGTTTAGTGTCTTCATCAATGATCTTTTTTTCTTCCCAGATATTTTCATAGATAAACAAGTGTTTCTCAGGGTCTTATGTTGCCTCTCCTCGAAACTCCGGTAACCAAATGGTGCGATCATGTCCTGTCGTTCTGAATGTTGAACTGCTACCTTGGCGTAGTGTAGATACTTGAATAATGCTTCTAGAACTGGCTCCCCTAGTTGTTGTTCCTTGTGTAGATGTACTTCCTGCTATCTTCTGTCTCCCGAAATTCGGTTGTCTAAATGGTGGTGTTCTTTTTGGTGTGTTGGTCACACATGGGTTTATGGGTTCTACAGTTACATTAATATGGATAGGATTGTTTCCTTATATTTCCTCTCTTGGACCTCTCATCTTCCTCTCATATGTTGTGCACAATATTTCCTCAATCTGCTCCACAACCCAGAGATCCTCTACTTCCTCTTCATCACTTACCAAGCTTTCCCATGCAGCTACGACTCTCTTCTTGTTGTTCACCTTGTATTGGTAGGGTACTCCACTACGCACCTTTCCAGATGTCACCATGATCTGCTTTATCTGGTATTCATCCATCATGATTGGGTCCAAAGCTTCCTACTTCTTTCCTTTATCCACTTCTCCTTTTTCTGT
Organism: Picea sitchensis; assembly: GCA_010110895.2. NCBI lineage: Eukaryota > Viridiplantae > Streptophyta > Pinopsida > Pinales > Pinaceae > Picea > Picea sitchensis. Next base: position 4,513 of record SNQJ01S0039873.1, read on the forward strand.
CAGTGCTTCCCCCCTTCTCCCATGCATGCGGGGAAGTTTTAGTTGTTTGACTCCATTGTCATTACAACTTTGTTATAGAGAAAAATCTTAATAGAAGTGTACATAGATATAATATACCTTCCTCGAGGACCTCGTAGAAACTCTTTCTTGGTTGTAATGTACGACTTCGTGGTATCCACTACAAATTATGTTATAAATTCTGCTACAATACTGTCGAGCCAAAAATCTACTGCGCAAGTGAATTTGTTATTTACCCGTTGTAACTGCACAATCTTAACTGAAGTCCACTCTAACTCTTGGATCTGATTTTTTGTGTGGTTGTCTTTAAACCTCAATATCCACTCCTATATAAGTGTGGAAAATCACTGAAAAATACTTCATGCATATCAATAAACACATACTTCTGAAGATATTTGCACGGTGTTACTCTAGGGTTTCTGTTATCTTGTTGCGCAAACTCTAGTTCCTTTTTATTCAACCATATCTCTATTTCCTATCTCATGGGTCTCCAGGGTATAAACATTCCCTTCAATATTTTCATTCTTTTTTACACTTCTGTCCCGGATCTTACAATCTTTTAACAATTTTTCAACAGATCAAACATTCTTTGACCAGATCTTCAAAAGATCAACCATTCTTTTGATAGATCTTCAACAGATCAAAAATTGTTTTGTCGGATCTTTAACAGATCGCATCCACTCAATCCTATGTTGTTCCAAATGACAACAAAACCATTTGTTGGTTTCTTATCTTAGTTATACCTTTAACATGATTGATCCAGGTTTAGGTCTACTAGAGATCCATCAAAGCCTCTAAAACTATCGACCCTCCTAGTGAACCAGAAGGCAACGTAGTACACATAGTGCATTGCCCAGTCTCACCTAATATAGTCTTAATGGGTGACTACAATACTCAAGTGCTTGCAGTCCATGACTGAATGGGGATTTGTGAAGTGTGCGTTGTGAATTCTATCTAATGATTAAAGAAGCATACTTTCATTCTTATTCATGCATGTAATGTAATCAGATCCATTAAGTCATTCATACATCATTCTAACATCTACTCCTAGACAATAAAAGAGATAAAATCATTCAATCACATAACACAAGTTTTACCATGGTTCACCCTCTCCCGGGCTATTTCCACAAAGATCTGGCTCTCAAGCTCTTTTATTATGGTAGTTCCAAAACTACAGTGTCGCGCGCTTTACAATGTGTCCTCAGTTGGGTCGAGATCTATTATGAGGCAGACTAGATCACACCAAGATCCTCAACCTATGATCTAACCCTTGAGATCTACCCTTCTGACTCCCTACAACTCAACAACTTACCAGATTGGGTTGTATTACAGTAGTGTTACAGACTAGTTACTCCTTCTCACGCGAGTAACATTCCATAAAAAACCAGAACCCCCACCTAGACCTGTTAGGTGTCTATTTATATCTATTTTTAGCTAATCATCCGTTACATTCTCTTACCAAAACCCTAACCTAGTTAGGTCTTCTTTCATGTTGGCCTTGTGCACTTTTCTCCTCTGCATGCACGTTTTCCTTTCGTCCACTTCTTTTCCTACTAGTTGTCTTTCTTTCCCATCTTCTTGCATGCACGCCTCACATGCCTTTCTGCCAACTATCTTTCCTCCACGTTGTGCCTTTTCCCCAAAATGGCCATGTTCCCAACATGGCGCAATGCTTCACTCTAATGACAACTTTACATTTTTTCAACTCCATTAAATAGTTTCCATCAACCCTACCAATTTTGAAATATGGATTTTCATTTATTTTTGTTTCTTTGTTCTCGAAGATTCATAGAGAAGTTTTACCTAGATTCCCTAGTGATAATACCTTCCTCGTAGTTGCTAATTAAAAATTACATGGGTAAGGATCTAATGTGGCCACCAAAACCCAAATAAAAATGTTAAACATGGCTCAAAATTTATAACCAAATGCTTATTCCTTGGTATTTCCTATTCAATCTCCTAAGGAATGATTTCCTCCAATGTTGTCACCTCAACCTTCAAGCATGGAATGATCATTTCATTAAATTTAGATTAATTTTATTCTATCACTCTCTAGAGATCAAACTCAATGTTTCCATAGTGCAAAATCAACATTTGAAAGTGTTAATATTGAATTTGAAAAAAACAATTTGGATATGAAAATGAAAAATTTGAAACAAAAGTGTTAATAGGGATTTTGAAAGAGTGGGTATTTAAAGAATCTAAATTTGTAGTAAATAAATTTCCATTGCTATTGTTGTGTTGGTTTTGTCACTTGGGTGAGAAAAAAAACAACACTTGGGTGTCTATATGAGCCTACTAGACAAGACAAAAGTTTGTGAGTGGGTTAAACAAGCCAAACACATGTACAAACAAATAAATAAAACTAAAACAACTAAGAAATAAAAGTTAGAAATCATGAGAAACATAGAACCATAAAAATCAACCAATGACCAACATAATGATACCAATGGATCAATATATTAGTAGGCAAAACACTGTAGATAAAAATGAGGACTTATGAGTCCCCTCTTCCTCCTTGGGATGGCTCTTGAGTTCCCTAATGGAGAGCTCTTCATACAATGGAAGAAAAATGGAAAATGGTGAAGAAAAACAATGCTTATTCCCTCAAGAGGTGAGTGGTTGCAATGATGCTTGAAGGATCCAAAGAGAAAAGAGGATTCTTAAGGGAGAGTTCTTGCATCATAACAATACTATGAAGATCTTGGTTTCTTAGTGCACCCATGGCTCTTATTTATAGCATTTCTTCAAGGAAAAATGTAATTGGTTCTTGGTGTGAACAAGGGGCCTTTTAGGGAACCCTCTAGTCCTTGACCAACCCCCCATTTAGATTTCCCTTAGATATGAAGGTCAAATCGTGTTGGGAGATGGTCCATAAGTGGTTGAGGGTTCGACAAGATCCATAAATGCGTCGTTCATATAAGTGCGCAATTTTTCTCCTACACAGTCGCTCACTTGGTGCATTTTGCGCTCTGAGGGATTTGTTGGCCCGTGCACACTGTGCACTATGTGCTCCCTCCCTTTGGTGAATTTGTGCATGTCAATTTTTGACCCAATTGTATAGTTTTTTTTCCTTTTGAATGCATTTCAATGTTGCAGGTGAACTAATTGTTGTTGGAATTGTTGCGTTTTTGTAACAATTTGTGTGCAATGTTGCAGACAATATTTTTGTGATAACAAACACCCCTTGATGTATGAGGTTAGGAGCATACATATATCCGAAATTAATCAATATTTATTTTAATAAGAGTCCCATTGTAATGAAGAGTGCTGAGAGGAACTGCAAGAGCGATCTGTCGGAGGGAGAGAGAAAACTGTGGGACCCAAACCTTTCTCTAAGGAAAAAAGAAAATCTGTGTACAAACGAGGCGAGCATGCCCCATACTCGTGTCATGTAACCAAAATGTGAGACTGTAACTGAAGATATATGTTGATGTAGATAACAGTAGTGCCCTCAAGGGAGGTTGATAACGGCAGATGATAGTTCTGAATGGTGAACGCACTCTGAAGTGAGGTAGAATGACTGTAATAAGTGTCCATGACTCGTAGGCATTGATGGCCTAATGAATTTAGAGGTCTTCAGCTGGTATGAAACAACCGCAATAGTCACATAGTAAGACCCACCGCAACATGAGATTTTTCTTACGTCGAATGTTATGGGGGTCAACGGAATCAGAGAGCAATGATGATTCTCTCTGTGTAGTTCGAGACTCCTCATTGTAAAGATAATGAGAGTCAAGATATTGTCGCCCTTATGAAAACTGTGTTGATGTCGACAGAAAGGGAGAAACAACTCTAAGAAGCAAAGGGCTTCATGAAATCTACTAATATGATATCAGGTATGGATAAGTGACATGAACAAAGTCAAGATGCAGTGATACTCAGACTTCCCTTGGTTGGGGAATTTTGTCGGATGATTGGCAACAACCGTAAACTATATCTAGTGTCAGGGGGGTGACTAGATATGGGGTTAAACTGTGCCAAAGGCTTTAACAAAGTGGAAAAACTCATAGATCATGGGTACATGGACTTGGGATACTCGGGGTTTGTGAACAATGTTGGTATGAAAAGAGGGTGGATGCCCCAACCAAGGGCGACATGGGTTACATTGCTGATAAAAAAGAAGGTCGTCAAGGGTGACGACGAAAAAGGCTAAGTAAATGCCAGAAACAAAGAATTTTTACAATTACCAAATAAATAAAGAATAATTTTGGTTTGAGTGTACAGATACAGAAATGGGTGCCCCAGTGAAAGGTTGCTTGGCCTGTTAGGGAGCAAGTTGTGAACATAGAACTAGTGGAGGGTGGGGGCTCCATGGGTGGGTTTTTGTTTGAGGTAAATGAATGGAGGACAATCTGCAGATGGGAAAACTAATGGTGGATGAGATGAAGGGATAATGATACTTGATGGTGTAGTCAAACATAACCAAGATGATATGACCTAGGAATGTAGTGGGAAATCTAGCAATATGATGAGAAGAAGTATGTGGTTTATTCTAGGAAGTGTGTAAGACTATTGGGACTCCCATCCCCAAGGGGTGAAATTAGTATGAGTGTCAAGTGGGAAAGGGGAACTATGAATGTGATCTGGATTTAGGAGCATAACGAACTGATTAATAGACTGAATACAATAAACACAAAGATATGGAGAATAACACAAATATTCGATGAAACAATATCTTCTATTAAATAATGAAATAGGTTGAAACTGTAAAACTACAGAACTGAAAACTTGCTCGAATGGTGGTAGCTATCTCTAAGAAGAGATGTGGCTCCTACGTGCATCCGTATGAGAATAATGGATTACAATGAGGCTCCAAAGGCCTTTTTGATATTAATCATGAATGCCAAAACCTTAGACATCCAAAAATCTAACCCTAGAAGGTGAAACGCCAAAAGTCATGTGGGCCCTATGGGTAAGTTGGTGTAATTTGGTACCTCAACTTCCTAGGGTCGTAAATTTTGCATACGACCTCCGTTTTAGGCGTGTGATAGCTTGTGGAAAGGTCTTTCATAGAACTAAACATTCCATCGTCAAACTCTGACTTTGTCCACATTTTGACTGTGGCGAGCCAAAAAAACATCGTTTAGGGCCCCAAAAATGCCCCAGAAGTACAAGAAGACGTGCTGACATGAAAACATAAAAAATAATCCAGTTGGATTAGGCGAGAGGCCACCTGTATCCACCTGGAGGATGTGTGGGGCTTCAAAAAACCCCAGAAGTGTATAACCCACAATTACAAAGAAGTACATAAGAACGTGCTGAACAAAAACAGACACGAGGAGCTAGTTGGAATAGGTGGGTGGCCACATATATCCACTTGGATCAATCCTACCCCATTAGGAAGAAATGGTATCCATTGCGTTGAGTCCCCCCATCAGGTGAGGAAATTTCTGCTGGATTCGACCCCAGGTGAGTCAATTTACTTGGTGTAGGAGTTGCCCTTCCTTGACAACTCGATAAAGTTGCATCCGTTGCCGACAAGTTCCCTTGACCTGTGTGTCCACTATATGATCAATGGATGCTTGTTCCATGCAATTAGGGTTGAGATATGTTGGTGTTAGTTGTTTTGAGATCTCAGAAGTGTCCAATAATGGTGGAAAATATGGCCGAAGGAGGTCCACATTGAATATTGGATGCATACGAAGGAAGGGTGGAGTGTTGAGCTCAAAAGAATTGCTACCCACAACCTTGGTGATAGTGTAAGGCCCATAACAAAGTGGGAAAATCTTTTGACG
>SNQJ01S0039873.1:10278-22372 GCA_010110895.2 Picea sitchensis
TGGTCGACTGCCCCCTGGACCTGGAGGGCCCCCAGTTGGTGGGGTGCCTCCAACTAACAGAGGACATGGTGAGGAGATCTAGGGGCACCATGAGTGCCAGGTTTAGGTATTTATAGGCTCAAGATCCCATTTTGTATAGGGTAGTTGATACCCATTTTGTATAGGGTAGGGGGTACCCATTTTGTACCTATAGGGGTGAGGGGACTCATTGGCCTATGGGCGATGTATCTATATTTTGTAAACATTTGATGAAATTGATGATATATATATATATATGGATATACCTTTGTTGGATCATGTATGTCTCCATTTGTTTTTTTTTTATGCTTATGATGTCTTTTCTATATGTTGTGATAGATGTATGATGTTTATGTATATGCGATGATGTTTTAATGTGATAAATGAAAATCTAATACTAGGTTAGCCATGCTATCTTCTATTTGATTAAATTGTCTTGGAATATGTGTAAATGTGATTGAATCAAAGTTGCAAGATAAAAGTCCAACTTGCAGGTATTTGCAAAAGAGTCAAGGATCACGAACATGATATGCATTGTTGAGATGCAGAACGATAAGCTAGGAATCTAATAGTATGCTAAGGTGACGAATGTGGCGGTGAATGTCCTCAGTGAGGAGACCAATGACAACGTCATATTCATATTGCTTGTTGGTGGCAAAGACCAAACATATTCCATTGGAGTGGAGAAGTACATGTGAGGGGGTATAGAGGGCCCAAGCGGCCCAAGAGAGATTATCGGTCCAACGGTTGGCACCGTCAACGTAACTGATGTGGTAGGATGATGGATGATGCATCTGTCAATAACACAGATGATAGATCAGACATGAGGAGTGGTGGAAGAAAAGAAGTCTAAAAACTCTACAAATGTGTACAAAGAAAAACCTAAGCTAGGATGGATACGCTCATGCGTAAAACTTCTTTAAGTACAACTCGTTGACGGGTTCTTTGAGAGGGTAGCATTCTGGATATTCTAGGATGTATGCCCCCTTAGTGAGGAAGTGTTGGATGATGTAGGGTCCATTCCATAATGACTCAAATTTTCCATGGCCGAGGGTATCATGGGCGATATCGTAGGCTAAGACAAGATCCCCTGTGCTGAAAGAGCGAACGTTGACATGGTGGTCAAAGGTGGATTTGTATTGTTTTTTAGCTACCTCATTGTTTTGTAATGAAGATTGACGATCTTCATCCAACGAGTATAATGTTAACAGGCGTTGCTCCATCAGAGAAGTGTTGGGTAATAGCTCAATGGAAGTGCGTAAAGTGGGGATTTCTCACTCGATATGGAGGGTGGATTTGATCCCATGGATGAGGTGGAATGGTGTAAAACCGGTGGCAGTTTTGACTGTCGTGCAATAAGCCCATAATGCGGAAAACAACATATAATTCCAGTTGGTCTTATGTTTGTTGACAATATGTTGTAGCATGGTTTTGAGGATTTTGTTGACAACCTCGACCTGTACATTGGAATGAGGGTAATATGGGGAGGAAAACTCATGGGAGAAGCCTAACTTTGAGGAGAGTTCTGTGAAAATATTGTTCTCAAAGTGTTTATCGTGATCGGACACTAATTGTAGTGGAACTCTGAATCGGGTATTGACGTGGTTGAAGAAAAAACACGTTTCTGTGTCAACGATGTTGTTGAAAGTTGGCATGGATTTGGCCCATTTGGTAAAGTAATCTACAACCACGAAAATGTACTTGTTTCCATTACTGGATGGAGGATGGAAAGTCATGAAGTCTATGCCCCATTTGAAAAAGGGGTCGATAGTGATGACTAGATGTAGAAGAGCTGGCAGTCCTCGTGCTTTGTTTGCATAGAGCTGGCATTTGTCGCATCGCTTGACATCGTGGATGCAGTCATGAAACAATGTGGGCCAGAAGTGCCATGCTCGACTGATTATTTGGGAGATGAACATACCTAAGAGGTGACCACAGCAAGCACCACTATGGCAATCATTCAAGACTCTGTCATCTTCGTCGATGGTCAAACATCGACGAAGGATGGTGTCGACCCCGCGTCGATAGAGAACATCTCCGATGAGGAGATATCGAGGGGAATGATGGAGAATGCGTCGACGATCGTCGAGAGAGAGATGAGACCCAAACTTCTGTGTCCGTAGGTAGAAGAGGAGGTCGTCGTACTATGGGTCATCAGAGGGGATGAAGAAGAGGTGTTCGTCGGGAAAATCTGTATTGACAGGGGAAGATGTGGCATTTGAGGGAAAAGTCGTAATGAGTTTAGTGAGGACAAGATATTTCTTACTTTTGGGAGTTGAGGAATCTAGGTCGTATTCTTGGAGGATAATGATCCATCGGGATAATTTTCCATTAATTTTCTGTTGACTAAACAAGTACTGCATGGGGTTGGAATCTGCTACGACCTTGGTAGTTCGAAGCAGGATATAATAATGCAACTTTTGGACTCCGAGGACAACTGTTAGGGCGGTTTTCTCATCATGATTGTACTTCAGGGGTGGACCTGACAGGTTTTATTGATGTAGTAAATGACATGTTCATGCCTGTCATCCCCTAATTGGACAAGGACTCCTACTACTGAGACGAATAAAGCTGACAAGTAGAGGATGTAATCACGATCATAGTCTGGAGGAATAATCAAAGGGGCGTTGGATAGGGAAGATTTAAAATCATCAAAAGTTGTTTGAGCATGTTCATCCCATTATAATGGGATATCATGACGTAGTAGGTGGAGGAATCCATGCACGTGAGTGGCGTAGTCTAGGAAAAAGCGATGTAGAAAGTTGGCTATGCCTTGCAAGCTCTGCACTTGGCGTAAATTACTAGGTGGTGGAATTTTCATGATAGATTGGAACTTGAGGGGGTCCACTGTGATGTCGTGTTGGGAAACAATGAACCCAAGGAGGCATCTAGTCATGACGCAAAAGATTCACTTGAGGGGGTTCAAGCGGATATAATACTGGAGACATCGTTGGAAAATGATGTGTAAGTCGTCTAAATGCTGAGTTCTTTTTTTAGATCGAGCAGTGAGGTCATCCAAATAAGCGAGGATGATGCGAGAAAGATCATGGAAAACATAGGTCATGGCCCATTGAAACGTAGCATCGACGTTCTTAAGTCCAAAAGGCATGACACGATAAGAAAAAGTACCCCAAGGGGTAGTAAAAGTGGTTTTATACTGATCTGCTGGATGGATTTGGATTTGATTGTAGTCGGAGAATCCATCCACAAAGGACAATGCCTCATGTACAGAACAATAATCGATTATTTGGTCAATGAAGGGGGTTGGGAAGTTGTCTTTGGGACAAGTTTGAATAAGATCGCGAAAGTCTGTGAAAAAGTGAAAAGTGCCCTGTTTGTTGTTAACAAGAATGTGGTTGGAGACCCGTGAAGTGTACAAAATGGGGTAAATGAAGCTATCAATGTGTAACTTATCAATTTCGGCTTTGATATCCCTAACCTTGGATGGGTGAAGGGGGCATTTCTTTTGACGAATTGGGGTGACATATGTCCAAGGATCGATGCGATGTTCGACTATAGATGGATCGAGGTCGGGCATCTTCATATATGACCAGGAAAAAATATCCCGATATTCCTGAAAGAGAGCTTTGTAGGCAATGAGTTCTTCAGGGGAGCATGCAGCGCCAATGGTGATTTCTTCTATGATCTTGGTTTAATGAAAATGTCAATTTTGATGTTGCGGGAAATGTTGGGCATGTTGCCTTCTTCAAAAGCATTTGGGTAGGGATAGAGTTATTGAACTAGTCTATATGCCCCGAAGGAATAAAATCCTTGGTTTCAATTGCACATATGGAGGTTTGGACAGGGGGGTGAAAGTCCTGTAAAAGAAAAAGTGCTCGATGATGGAGTGCATTCCATGGGAAATCGGGAGTAGTGATTTCCTCCAGGATATCTTCGTCGCAATGAAAAATGCGAGAATATAGGGGATCCTGGTAGGTGATAGAGGGGACTGTCAATGTGTGGTTGTCCTCCAGTAGTGAGGACGCAGACGAGATATCATGTACAAGGTGTGAGGGACTGTTGGACATAAAGTGAATGTCCCAATACTGTGGAGAGTGCCTCGTTCGTGCAGGTACTGACGATGAAATATATCGAATATCAGTGAGGTGAGCCCCAGTAAGGGGTGGTTGAGAAGGATCTAGCCAAGATGTTTGGTGTATTGTGGCTAACGTTTGGAAAAATTGAGGTAGAGCTGGGAAAAGATGAGTGTGGTGGCCATAGTCTAAACAAATGACACAAGTGAATTTGGTTCACAAACCCTTATTGCATATTGTTGAGGACTCCGCTGTAGTAGTGGACGTACTTGGTGGAGTGGTGAGCAATGTGGTTGCTCGCGGGAGCTAAATCAGATTGCGTAACTCGGGAAGAGAAGGACATCTATTAGTGGGGTGTCCTTTTCTTTCGCATAGTGCACAAGGAGGTTGAAATTGGGGAGGAAGTGGAGCTGTGGGATCTTTCTTCTTTCGTCTTCCCCCAGTAGTGGCAGAGGTGTCAACTGTTGGGGGTGAGGGTGGTATGGCATGAGCCTGTACTGGGATCTACATGGGGGTTCCCATTGTCTGAGAAGGGAGAGATGGTTGAGGAACCATCGCAGGTGGATGAAGATACCATACAGGGATGGCGAGCACCATGTTAGGAAGGGTAAGGGTTGCAACTACCTGGAATGTGTGGCCTCTAGGTGGGGGGTAGAAGACATGAATTTGAGTAATGGATTGGGGGATTGTCTCTGAAACCATTATTTGTCCCTGGAGGGGGGGAAATCGGGGATAAGTGGTGCAGTGGGATTCTAAGGGAATTCTTGAGATAATAGTTATTCAGGTGGTGAAACTTCGATGTGAGGAGAGGCCTCGGTGGGAGGAGTAGTGGCTTTGAGATCGATTCCGTTAAAAGATACTACACACACTTGTGTTGAAGGGTGTAGGAGGGGTGGTGCTCCATGATATGCCCCCATCAAGGATGGGTCCTTGAAAATGCCAGGACCCATGTTGATGACCAAATATGTATCTGAGCTAGTGCAAACAAGGGGAAGAATGTTATCAATGTTGACATAATGGTTAGCCTCATAATGTGTAAGTTGGTCGATGGTGACAATTTTCCCGTTTTTGGGGAACATCATCGTTCGAAATAAAGAAGAGGTGATCACCTTCATAGAATACATGTAGCTACGTCCAAACAAGATATTTTAGTCAAGAGGGGCGTCGATAACTTCAATCTTGATTAATATGGTTTTTCCCCTGAGTTCGATGGGAACATTTTGGAAGATCCCTTCAGGGGACGAGGGTCGACCATTATAGGCTCTCAAGGTGATGGCAGATGGTACTAGCTCAGGTGAGCCAATTTTTTTCCATACTAATTTGGACATGATGCATGTGGATGCACCTTCATCGATAATACACCGATGTACTTTGATGTTCTAAATCTTAATTGGTATCTGAAAAGCTATCGGGGCGGGGAGGTGTGGTTCTCCGCTATCTAGATCAAAGGTGATGAGTCTAGTATCAACTATGTCAACTACCCCCAAGGTGGAAAGAAAGGATTTATGTTGAGTTGGAAAGGTTTGGAGGACCTCCAATATAGACATGGATGCAAGAGACTAGGCTAAGTAGTCGATGAGACTGTATTTATGTGTTTCCCTAGCATGAGGATTATGGACATTCCATTGTAACAACATATGGGGTATACACGGGTTTGGTTTAGTTTTAGGGCGTGGAATCATCAATGGTTTTTTTGGATGTAGCTGGAGCCGTTTCTGAGGTGGTTGGGGTAGATTCAGGGGTAACACCATACTGGCGACCGCGTGTTTTAAAAAGAATCTCGTCTTCGCTGGTAAGAAGGATGTTGCAATCGGTTGGATTTCTAGGTTGATTGGGACCTCGGTTTTGATACTGCCCCATTTGGGGTGGAGCAAGGTGTACCTCCTGTTGGGAATTCATCACACCTTGGTTTGGAATGGGGTTTTTCAAAATGACCAAAGGTGGATTTTGCGAGTACTGTTGTGGGCCTATTGCGGGGCATGCGACGTTGAAGGGTGTTGCGCGTTCATGGATTCTTTCATCCATTTGAAGTCGACAATTTGGGAGAAATTGTGAGTATAATGTACATACTCGTTATAGAGAGAACAAGGGAAGTTATTCCTAAGATTTTTATTGTTCTTCCCTTGTAATTTGTTGTTATTCTCCCCTTGGTGGTTCTAGTTGCCCCCAACGGGATGGTTTTGTTGGGGGTTATTTCCGCCTGGTCTCGGGTTATTATTGTTTCAATTTTTCCTTTTCTTCTTGGAATTATTCAGCTGATGGGATGGATTTTCTGTATTCAATTGTTCAAAATTCTGAAGTTGTTGAACGAGAGAGGGTTGGACAAAATTAACACCGACATGTGGTTGTCCAGGGGGAGGAGCAACCGACTATGGAGGACCAAGAAACAAAAAATATGGATTGTTTGGTGGCAATGATCCATAGGGCACATAGGAAGTTAAAACATGTTCATTAGTGCCCAAGTTATATGTGGAGGTAGAATGTGAACCCGAACTTGGTTGAGAGTCCAGATGCATCATGGGTACCAGTGAGGGTCTACCCATTGGTGGAGGGGGAGCAACAGGATATGGTTGTTGGTGAGCAGGAGGAGGGTAGTAAGACGTCTTTCCATATGGTTTTGGATACTAAGGTGCACCATAAATAGGTGGTGGATGGATGTAAGGGTTGTGGTGTGTCATGGAACCAATCCACCCATCTGCAACGTGGGACATTCCAGGTTTGTCCTAGCCAAATGGTATGGGTCTAGATGCATCATGCAACACTGTGTATAAGTAACCTGGCTGAGCATAAATGAGGTCAAATTGTTGGGCCTTGTTGATGGCCTCCTCTTTCGTTTGAGGAAAAGCGGATGTTACATCCTTGGAAATAACAAATACAAGTGATTTGAGGAACCAATCAAGGCGTTGTTCCTTGGTGGTTTATGATTTACATAAACTACGACACCGACGCCATTCGTGGATGTGATCAGCTATATAAATAGTAGTAGTTTGTTTGAACTCTGAGAGAAGTTCTAAGGAAGTATCATGACAAACTGGTAGTTGGAAAAGGGACAAAAAGGCCTTGGCCAATGATTCAAAGGTTGCACGGGACCCTGATTTTTCGTCCACATACCATTTGGCTGAGGAACTAGTGAGAGTGCGTTGAAACAACCTTAAGAGGATGGAATCATCCATGATGTTGTTGGAAGAGTACCATAAGTGAAAGGCCATAACATGGTTGGCGAGATCTTCCCATGGTTTTCCTTCAAATTTTGAAATATATGAAGGTAGTTTGGTAGGCATATTGGGCCAAGTGGGATCATGCAAGATAGGATCATTCGTGAGTTTGGTTAAATCGGCAATGTTAAGGGATGTCAAGTATGGCATAGGGATATTTGGTGGAGGATTAGTTTCATCCATCGTGTGAGCAGGTGGTGGACCTGTCCCTTGAGAGGGATTTGGTGGGGTTGTACTTCTCCCTTGAGAATAATTCCCCCCCTCGCCCCCCCCGCCTCCTTATGAAGGAGAAATAGTGGATGGATGGCCTTGGGAATTGGATCCAATAAAAGTGGAACCAAGTAAAGCTGATCCCAAAATAGTATCACTCATGGGGGTGTGGGATGGTTAAGCCAGTGAGTTGGAAAGACTAGGGACTCCTCCTAGAATAGGAGGAAGATTTTGCAAGTGTCGGGAACGATGAGAATTATGTGGGTCCCCTATGGTGTCTTCCTGGAAAAGTGATTGTGTGTAAATAGTGATAAGAGAGAAATAAATGAACAAGAGATTTGTAAAATTTGGACCTTCACAAGATAGTACAACTCACAATTCCATGTAATCAAATGAGAATCATACACAAATCAACTGTAAATAAGCAAAAACGTGGATAGGTGGATTTTGTTCGCGTGGAGGAACAAGAAAAAAAGAAAATGCTCATGTCCTAAAATACATATCGTCCTTCCTCTCAAATAACACTAGGCCTTCCAAAAGCACTCAACAATGGAGTATGAAGCCACAAGAAGAGGAACTAATGAAGGTTGAAATAATCAGTTATAATGAGGGGTAGAGGGTGCATATCCCAAAAGAGCTGGTAATATTTCCCAATAGCCACACAAAATTTGATCAAGGTGTGATTGCAGCCCACAATCGCCACCTGGGTAGATGTCCTAAATTTTGGTCTCTAGGTACCTCGGTCAAAGTGCACCATTTAGTTTTTCGGCCTTAGAAATGGGTCACAGGCTGGATTCCCTTCCAAGAGTTGGGTGACTCAAGGAGGGATGCCCAGAACAACTGGACCTCAGCCTTCAACCCTTCATGGGTATCTCCCTGCCTTGTGGTGTAGGAACACTTGACTTGGATGATTTAAAAGTTCCCTATTTCTCAACTTCTAATGTTTGAAAATTTGAGAACCAGATAATGGGGGGTTATTTGGATGCCTACCCCCGAGATCCTACCTAGACTAAAAAATTTCTTTTGGCACCTCTTGTGGAGGAAAACTTAGTGAGTTTTAAAAAAACATTTAGATGTGGTGGGATGAGAGATTGGGGGTGTGAACCAATCTCGTTTGAATTAATGGGTGTAGATCATTTCCAAAAGAAGTAGTGGGACATTTAAGAATTCCTTTGGAGAGAACCTACTTCAACCTCCACTATTCAGAATAGAAATTATGTGTGTGAGGAGTGACTTTGTGTGCAAACAAGTGAAAAAGTGTGGCAAGTTTTTAATAAGTTAGGTGTGAGATTGCAACATGTGGACTTCCTGTGGTTCTTACAAATATTGTTTACCTAACTTACTATATGTCATTGGTACAACCTTGCAAAAATTTTAAAAGCCCTAAAGTACTAACATGTGGACATATAGGTCCTTTACAAATCCTTTAAACTCCCTAAATGTTGTTTACACTAAGAAAGCTTTGAAACTATCCTAGATTGCAAGCATGTGGGCATGTATGGGCCCGCTACTTTGATCTTTAAACTTCCCTGGATTGTGATATAAACCAAGAAAACAATTTTAAGAAAATATCCTAAGTTTGCAACATGTGGGCATGTATGGGCCCTTACAAAAATTTTAGATGATTTCAAAAAACTAAGAGGAACCCTAGGGGTTTTTTTTCCTCTCCTAAATATTTTTGTTAAGGGAGATGAAATGTCCCTTTAACCACCTTTCTGATTCTCAAGATCACACTGGGGTGCAAGAGAAGAACATAAGCAAGGGTCAAAGTTAACTTATATTCTCAATGTAAGTGATTTATGTATGATAACAAAAACTTCAACTGAAATTTTTACAAGCCAAACAAGCCATCCATGTGGAAACTAAAGTAAAAGAGGAGAATATTGGTTCTTTTTAACCCCTAAGTGCCTATGTTTAACTAACCTTTGATATGGGAAATGACTCTAAGTGGAGTGCAAGTGCCTTACAAAGTGCATGAAATAAAAAATATGAAGGATAGGGGCCTTCAAATCATCATAAAAAACCTTACAATTTTGAAAAAATGGGGATATGTGTGGGTTACAACTCTGACAGGTGCACAGTGTGTGCACGTTGCACAAAATGCACAGTGAAAAGAAGATTGTGGCAGGCATAGTGCCCAGAGTGTGCATCTGTGGGCAGGAAAATCCGTGCACTTCCTTTCATGCATCGGGGGAGAATTGTTTTAGTGAAATACTCCTTCCCCGACTCTTAATTTAGTCTTTAGAAGGTTAGGCTAGGCCAATTTTGGTACCTGCAAGAAAAATTGATTAAAAAGAAGTGCTCTCTAAGCTCAAATAGGGTGGAATTTGATACCTATTCCCAATATGGTCGCCAATCTATTGTGTTGGTTTTGTCACTTGGGTGAGCAAAACAACAACACTTGCATGTCTAGATGAGTCTTCTAGACAAGACATAATCTTGTGAGTGGGTTAAACAAGCCAAACACATGTATAAACAAAGAAATAAAACTAAAAAAACCTAAGAAATAAAAGTTAGAAAGCATGAGAAACTTAGAACCATAAAAATCAACCAATGACCAATATACTTCTACCAATGGATCAATAGATTAGTAGGAAAAAAATCGTAGAGAAAAATGAGGACTTATGAGTCCCCTCTTCCTCCTTGGGAGGGATCTTGAGTTCCCTAATAGATAGTTCTTCATATAATGGGGAAAAAATGGCAAATGGTGAAGAAAAATAATGCCTATTCCCTCAAGAGGTGAGTGGAATGACCTATTGCAATGATGCTTGAAGGCTCCAAAGAGAAAAGAGGATTCTCAAGGGAGGATTCTTACAGCATAACAATACTATGCATATTTTGGTTTCTTAGTGCACCCATGGCTCTTGTTTATAGTATTTCTTCAAGGAAAAATGTAATTGGTTCTTGGTGTGAACAAGGGGTATTTTAGGGCACCCTCTAGTCCTTGACCAACCCCCCATTCAGATTTCCCTCAAATATGAAAGTGAAATCGTGTTGGGAGCTGGTCCATAAGTGGTTGAGGGGCCAACAAGATCCATAAATGCATCATTCATAGAAGTGTGTGGATTTTCTCGTACACAGTCGTGCACTTGGCGCGTTGTGCACTTTGAAGACTTTGTTGGCTCACGGACACTGTGTTCACTTCCTTTGGTGAATTTGCGCATGCAATTTTTTTACCCAATTGTATAGTTTTTTTCCTTTTGAATGCATTTCAGTGTTGTAGGTGAACTAATTTTTGTTAGCATTACTGTGTTTTTGTAACCATTTGCATGCAATGTTGTAGACGATATTTCAGTGAAAATAACTATTTTTTCATATTTTTTTTCACAATAACAAATAATTTTTATCTTAGAAAATGTTGAGATTAGACCATACAACTACGTCAAACAAACGAAAATATTTTGGCCTTTACCAAGACCAAATACTCAAAAAATAGGACTATCTATCCATAGATGTCATTTCATTAAATCTTGAACTTAATTTAATTGCATGAGATTCCAAGTGTTGTATTGAAGGTAATGCTCCATTGTTAAAGGCTAGTATATTGGACTGGAAAGGTTATTATCCCCCTATTTATCTCACATATGCCTTATCCTTGTAGATTTTAATATTGTACAATTATTTACTGCAAACGTATTTTCAGTAAAAGAACAAAAAATATATAATGGAAAATACTAACATTACACAGATAATTTTCCCCTCGAAACCCAAACCAGGAAAACCAACGTATTCTATATTCATTCATATTGATACATTGTTTACAATACAATATACATATAGGAGCCAATGACATCCAAAACCCTAACCCAATGACCTGGATTAGTCAACAACCCTAATTCCTTAACCGAAAATAGAAAACCATTGGCAAAAACCATGTGTCAAAAGACCACCCAATAATGGACACAAAAATCGAGGCAACACAAAAAATGAGAAAAAAATGTGACACGTTTATCGAGGTAAAGAATATAACACATACCCAACATTCTCCCATTTGTTGTTTTCTTTGTATACAGGGGGTTACAGGGTTACATAGTTAACAATCCAGGGCAACAATTCCCATGGATCCTCTACACCAAGAGAACTTCTTAGTGTTCACATATTTTGTTAATGAATCTACAACATTCTCCAAAGTTTCCACCTTCATCAACAACACTTTATTTTATTCAACCATGTCTCTCACAAAGTGATATTGAATATTAATATTCTTTGTTTTTGAATGATAAGTTGAGTTCTTCGCCATAAAAATTGCACTCTGATTGTCACAAACTATCCTTACAGCTTGATATACCAACCTAATACCTGAACACAATATTTGTAACCATATGTTGGATTATTGAGGGCGGGTGGGAGTGAATTAGTAATAGAACAATTTAATCATTTTTCACCATAAAATACAAGTGTTATATCAATGTATCATTATCATCCAATAATTGTAGAGTAAATAAACAATAAACAAATAAGCAATCACACACATACACAGTACACCAGTGTTTTGCGTGGAAACCCAAAGCAGGAGAAAACCACGAAATGTTTTTTCTTATATGACTTTAAGAATTACATTCATTGGAAGCATGTTGGGCCCCAACAACTTCCCCCTATATTTTTACAAAATTTAAA
>SNQJ01S0039873.1:49995-61437 GCA_010110895.2 Picea sitchensis
AGCAAGGATTTTCTCCATATCGAACCAGTGGAGTCGCCAATCGATCCTTGAATCATGGAGTCGCCAGGTGAAAGATGCGCAGCTTTGAATGTGTCTGGTCCTTGTTCACCATCAAAGGCCAGATCCTAACGTTGTTGTTACCCGAGGAAGCTTCTCAGGCTGAGAAAGCAGCTGCTGAAACCTTCTCGAGAAAGCTCCTTAGGGTCAGCTTTCAGGTGTGCTAACAGTAGCCACAGCTAAAACAGTGATGTGGAAACCTTGGAGTCGCCACAGTGGAGTCGCCAGGTGCACAGTAGCAATCTTGAAGGGCTCTGATGTCTGATGCACCTTCAGAATCAGAGGCTCAATGTCGTTCTGCCCAGGGAAAATCTTCAACTTCGTCCTTGGCAACGGTGCCAGAAATGTTAGCGTCAGAAGTCACTCATGGATTGCTTGCAGGAGCAGAGCCCGACACCCATCAGTTTTATGTCACGATTTGTTTAATGGGGTGATCGGATGGGTAAAGACTCAAGAAAATATAGCTTTATCTCAGTAAACCGGGCCTGGTATGTAGAAAGCAAGGGAGGTCTTGATCCAACTTCCGTCAGTAAGTGGATTAAAGGGTGGTAGATGGAAGACTTGTGAGAAGGGCGAGCAAGACTACCTTGGGCGACAGGCCTTCGGAGGCTTGAGGGTGAAAAACTCAGAAGCCAAGATCCTCTTGGTCCAGAGCTTCAAGGAGTTGAGGGGTGACTCGACTGAATCCTTCAATTCCAAGTCGTTTCAGCGCTGAGAAAATCACAGGAACCGATTAGAAACAATGCAATTGTTACAGTGATCCAACCTACATCATCCTATAACAGCTACAACTCGACTAGATCCTCCAATTCCGAGTTGTTCTAACACGGTAAACAAAGAGATGGAAAGAAGTTGACATCCATAAAGTAAGAAATCTCAAATGCCTTATACATTAAACAGAGCGACCAACACTTTCATCAAAACTTTACAATCGGGAGCCTTGCTCAACCATCGATCCTTACAAAAATGGCAAAAATGCCTACATATACTCAAAAACAACAACAACAGCAAAAACGAGACACTGCATTAAAGAATTGCGTCTGCATGGCTTCTGACAGCCTGCCTATGCAGAATCTGGATGATCGTGCGCCTATGACAGAGGCCATCAGATTTCAGACTGTCCTTCTATAGGTGAGTCGACGTCAATTAATCCTTTGCCGGACATTCCTCTTTATGGCGGACATGACGCTTAACCACCAGCAACAACCGCCATAACTGCATTCTTGGGACTAGGGACGTCCTCGGTCAACTCTGCCTTCTGGGACGTGGAGGTCTCCTCATGGTGCCACCTGGATCAGCCGAACGGTCCTTCTTTGAGCGCTACTTCGCTAGACTGTTGTAAGGGATCCCTATGGCGGATGTGAACGAAGGTGTGATGGGGGTTAAAGGTGTGAACACTGTGGAGGTGATGAAGAAGAAATGGGAGCTATGACATCAGCTGAGGAATGCCACGCGGTCTGAATAAGATAGAGGAGGAAGGAGCATGGAGTGCGGGAGTACAGGAGGAGGTTACTGGGAATGAGAGGGACACATGACAGGAGACGAGAGGACGACGAGCTGAGGAGGTGCCATGTGGATGGAGAGAGGGAAGTTGGATAGATGACAAGGGAAAAGGGAGGCGGTAAGTGGAAAACATGTGGCAACGGGGACGACGATACCAAAGGTGACACGTCAGGCAAGGGGCCCCACAATAATAACACATCAATTCCGAACCCCCCCCGATTAAAGGCAGAAAGGCAAGGGGGGTCCAGAATGAAGCCTCAGCCATTGATTTAGGCACCCCGATCCTGGCCGTTAGAGAACTGCGTGCTCAATTCTGGACCCTCCCCCTCCGCTTAAAGGTAGAATGGTAGGGGCCTCCGGAATCCGCTCCTGACCGTAGATCTGAGCGTGCAGATCCTGGCCGCCCAGATCCATGCCCCCTTTAAGTCCAACGCGCCCGAGTTTCATCGATGGATGGATGGTTAAGATGACTTCAACGCTTTCGCTAGGAAAATCTTGAAAGGCCCCACCTGAGGCTCAGATCTGCGCCGCGTGTCCTACAGATGAACGACCGAGATGGCTTTGTCATTAAAAGGGGGCTACCTCCATTCCCGGGCTCGCTTATCGTGACCTGGCGCTAGGACCGTGGGCTCGGCTTTGAAGGGCGCTTATCAGCGTTTCGGGGTTCGGGGTTTCGAGATGTAAAATGACGAGCTCTTACCCCTCGAATCCCCGACTGCCGACATAACATGATCGCGCACCACGTGTCCTTTTGGATGGACGGTCGAGATCCTTCATGAATGTATATGGACGCTACCCATCATGCTAATCCCGGCGCAACTACGCTAACCGCGATTTCCCGTCGACCGTCGATCTGCTCCTATGGACAAATCTGGACCGTTGACAACATAATTTCGCTCGCTCACTTGATTTTTAGCCTGAAATGGGGCTTTACGTGTTACGCTTTGGCGTTTTTCATGCAACCTGCAAACCTGGATGCTCTCGAGCCCAAGACGAGAATTGTCGCTAACACATACAACATATGTATATTTATATTGTCTTCTCACATTATTAATTTACTCAAATACAAACCCTTAATGCTATACAACATCAACAAATACTACAAAACCATTGATGAGCAATTTATTAACCAGAAAAGAAGAAAAAAWAATCTAAAAACAAAACATATTATAGATCAAATGACAAAGAACAATCCTATCTTAACCTATCTATTTTTATGCTGGATTGCAAACCCAATATGAAAGAGTCAAGATGTCACTACCATAACTAACACCCAAAATGTACGGCCACCTACTACAAATAAATAACCGAACATAAAAGAAATAAAAATATCAATTTCATGATTTTATAAGAAAAATAA
The DNA here is from genome assembly GCA_010110895.2 of Picea sitchensis. Classification (NCBI taxonomy): domain Eukaryota; kingdom Viridiplantae; phylum Streptophyta; class Pinopsida; order Pinales; family Pinaceae; genus Picea; species Picea sitchensis. The sequence continues at coordinate 52,916 of SNQJ01S0039873.1, forward strand.
ATTATCACCTACCATAAATAAATAAGTCAAAAACAAAACTCATAAAAACAAAACCTAAATGTTCACTAACTACTCTAAATAAATAAATCAGAAACCCTACTCATAACAACAAAACCAAATATGCATTCACAAACATGTTTGAACTCCACAAGCAATAAATTAACAGTCAAAAATCACATTAAACGCGACAAACTTTGCTGGAAAGTATATTGTCCATACCGATGAACACACAAGAGTGGATGACATCAACATCAATGTCGTCCATACCGATGAACACATAAGAGTAGGGTGGCTCATAATCCGTCTCATCCATTGATGATTAATCGCTTCCAAAAAACATTAAATAATCCTTGAATGGTTTTTAGCTGTTGTTTGAGTTTTGCGGCGAAGCTGCCAAGAACCTCCAATCAGCTATTCCTGTGTGTGAAACAAATAAATTAATATTTCACTAACATTTGCTTAATAGCCTTCTCAATTTTCTTCGACGCTTCACTTTTACCATGGTACAAACATTCATGTTTAGCATCAATCCTGCCAGCTTCCAGTGATTGAAAACTTCAAAAATATTAAAAAAATAACCATAATGTTCACTGTAAGACCAGCAAACAATCAAATCCAGGAGTCCAAAACCATTTATCCCTCCAAATATTTCAACTTCAGACCTGCAATGTTTACTGTAAGCCCAGCAAACAATCAAATCCCGCACTCCAAAACCATTCATCCCTCCAAATACTTCAACTTCAGACATGCTAACTTTACAATATTCCATTAAAAAAAAAATTCCATGCTTTAAAGTTTATATAGGCCAGTTAGCATTGCACATTATATCCACATTATTCTTACCACGGAGCTTAACATACTTCAAAATACAATTATTGATGGTTATGACTATTCAGTGTAACCAAGAATTTGTCTTATGAGCACGATTGGCATTGGATAAGAGATAATTATTGATGGCTATGACTCTTCAACGTAACCAAGAATTTGTCTTATGAGCACGATTGAAAACAAAGGATTCACATTTTAGGATGCAAAGTAAAATATAATTATCAATTGCCATACTATTCATGGTTTGATTCATGGTTTTTCTCTATCACCAGAAAACAACTTCTATCGATTTTACAATCCCCATATCATACAAAAAAAATTGCCATGCTACTAAAAAAATCTTGAAACAATAAAAGTTTTAGTCGCCAGTTTCAAATATCCATCATGTTCTTACTTTTGCTTAACTGACAAAACAATACTTTGGAAATGCCTACCATCAAACATGGGCAGTCACTCTCTTTCACCATTCGCGTTCAGAAATAGCCAAACCCCTTCAAGACTTGGTTCGTATCCTGCTCTCTTGTTCAAAGTCATTCCCTCCTATTCACATTCGTAAATATCAAAATTATCCTGACCTCTTGTTCAAAGTCATCCCCTCCTATTCATATTCATAAATATCAAAATTATCGTATTCTCTTGTTCACAGTCATTCCCTCCTATTCAAATTCATAAATATCAAAATCTTTAAACTGGTACACACCCCATTTTATTATCTAAGTGAAGACCACTATAAGCTCTTATTGCAATTTGCCAAAGACAACGTAGAAATATAAGCTATAGTGAAAGATCTCTCCCATGCTTGACCAGTCTTTTCCTGCTCCAGTTAAAATATCCATACCCTACTAGGGACAGCATGATAATTCCTTGTCAAATCTTAAAAGCACATGCCTAACAAACCCTTTCCCCGGCATGAAAAAACTTGCCCCATCATTTTCTTTGTTCTACCTCTTAACGCAGCCCCTTTCCGGCCACTCTGCCTTAAACTTGTCAAAACTTTTAAAATTACCTTCCACGTTTATATCCATAAGAAAAGTACATATCTACACTTTTCTGACTATTGTTGTTCATTCAGTATGTTATGCAGGATCAAAAATTACTACAAGAAGGGACACATGTAATGACAATACATGACCAATGACTTTGATATCAATGATCCAGCCACTGAGTGCTGCATGAAAATACACAATCTGTAGCCATAAAGTAAAGAGACCACCATCAAACATGCCAATCCCCAACACAAGAACAAGAACACTTAGTACCCCCAGCTAAGATAATGAACAAATTTTATAGTTGTGCAATTTCACTGTCAGATCTTTACATCAACAGAAGATAATACTGATAGCCGATGCACAAAGAATAGATTGTATTTTTATTCTTTCAATCTTCAGTGACATTTTAAATGTCTTTCCCAGGACTTCCAAGATTACAGTGCCTTGCTCACTTGGATCTTCTTTGGCATGCTCTTCGTCCTTAGAGCAGATAATGTATCTCAATTCTGCGTAAAAGTTTGTGACTTTCCTTGGCCTCTCCAAGATGCTCACAAGGAAGCTCCCAGCAAACATCCAACTAAATATCAAGTAAAATCTCAAAAATAAAAACAAATTATGTTACTGAGTTACGCGTAATATCAGCTCCAACATGTAACTACAGAAAATCATCAAGTACATAGCGTGGCCCGTAAGGGTCACCACAAAATCACAATTCTTGCCAGCAATGCCATTTATACTGTGAAATTATTACTTGGTAGTTTGTTAATCAAAAGTTCCGTTCCATATTTCAATTTTGGTGACACAACACGATCCTACAATCTGCATAGGAAATTTCATTTAAGAGCTTTCTCAATCCTTCCTCCCCCTGAAGCTACATTGTTTTCCTTTAGTATAAACTAGCTTGTGGCAGATAGGACGCCTAGAGAAAATATACTCATTAGGGAATCCAAGCCCCGATCCAAGAAAATTAAAAAAGGATTATATTTTATACTAACTTCTGAAGACTAACAGTTTCTTGTACAAGAACTAGTAAGTTCAATAGGCCCATCTGCACTTTTTCAGGCATGATTTATGTTGAAACGACGTATAGCCTCACCAAATTTCGTTTTATGAGCAAGTCAATTCAATAGGAAACATGCAAAAGGCCCAGAACTTATTGTACGAATGTACTATCATTCCTTTGTTCTCTTTGAAACGCTGTAGCATTAACTCGTTAACTTTCTAAATAACTACAGTTGACCTATGCAAGAACGGATACCACTAGTTGACGTGCTGACATGCATGAAGAATGAAAACGCTGGATCATTAACTTCTCGATGAACTGCAGTGCATGAACACAAAAATTGGTTGGCATGGTGACTTGCAATATGTGCAGTTATAAGGTTTAGGAGTCTTAATTTACAGGCAATTTACTATGATACAATGTTACATTTTATAAATAGAAGTGTTCGATCTACTTCTGCAAATTATAAGCCAACTTTCAGGAGCTTTCTGAGAAATTCATCTGTTTTCTCTCCATTACTCAACTATGATATAAAAGGATTTGTAGAATCAATTTCAAACGAATGAAATATCATATTTTCTTCACAACATGTTGGCCTGATGAAGTCTGTTCACTATGCTCGTAATTGCAATTGGAACTGTGGTTAAATGCAATTTGATCCTTATAAGAATGCTGGCCCAACAACTGAGCAATATCCTATAGTACACTGAATCCTGAATGCAACATCTTCAGGATTATTGGTCCAGAGGAACAGCATATGTTGCTCGCAGGAACTCAATTATTTCAGCACTTTCAAACATCTTCACTCCAGTGTTCGGATCTTCCAAGTATGGTACCTGACAAAGGTTTAGCCATACAATAAAAAGAAATAAAATTTCAGATTACATTGCAAATAACCAGTGAACCTAAAGGAAAGATGCATGTTGGTGTTACAAAATTCTTATGTTTATTAGCAGCTACTTAGCAGTGATGATTTCAGAACTAAAATTTCATAACTTTAAAGGTATTGAACTGTTTCTTCCAGCAAAGAAAATTACAGGGGAAAATTGTAAAATGCTACTAGTATGTAATAAATTGGCAAAACTAAAGACGAGAAAGAGGACTTGCTTATTGAAACATAATAGATGGAATCTTTGAAAAAGTTTGTAGTCTAGCAAAGACAAATCTTGATGAGTTTCTAGAATGACAATTGCAATTGAGATGTCCAGAATTCATTCATTTCACTTCCAAACAAATGAGAAATCCCGAATAAAGAAAAACCTGGGAATGTCCTGTTTTCTCGAAAAGATTCTGGCGATTTGGACTTCCACGTGCAGTGCTGCAGATCAACAATCACTAGTGAGTTTAGTAATAAAATTTATTTTCGTCCATAAAATGACTTTGATACAATACATTAACTCGTATATAAAGTCCTTGTACAAATGTTCAATTACTGAAATGCAAAAGAATAATACCAAATATATAAAATAAGTCTGTTGTACACATGCCATCCTTTGGCATACCTACCCTGGTCTTGTCACAGGTCGGTCTCTCACCTTGCAACCACAACACATTTTTGCAGAAGAGAAAGCATTGTGGGTAGAATGATATGCATCCAGAAGGAGTCAAGGAGGCGAGTGTTTTGGAAACCCTTGGATATTTACCATAGGCAAGTCCAACACCAAGTCTCCTAGGTAGGTGCAACTAAACTGTTCTAGGTCGTTTCATGTTCATCACTCAACACCCTTTGGGACTAAGGCTCACTAATTTATAAACTTCAACCAAGGTTGTAAGACTGACTCAAGAAAAACTCGGCCCCACTTGGGACTCGAATAAACTCAGTTCACCATTTGGCAAAACTTGGTGTTACCTCGTAGACCTGCACTCAAAGATATCAAATGTCCTTCAACGAAGTGCATCCCTAGGGAAATGTTACCTCCTGGGTTCTCACTTGGCATAAAAGTCCCAAAGCACAATTGTGAAACCCCATGGGTGACTTAGATAAGCTACCCGCTGTCACCTCACTAGCCTTATCTTTCTCTCTTTAGGCTAGATTTTCTCTAGCTCAAGGGGCGAATCCCTAAGGTAATCTAAGCCCAAGATATTGCAGATAGAGAGGGAGCAAAGAGGCTCGGAGAAAATCTAATCTAAGGTTTTAAATGACACTTTAATATTTCATATTTATGATCAGATTAAATTAGCCTTTTAATGAGGTACAAAACCGCAGATAAAATGGCTAATTTAGACAAAATCCAAAGAGAGATGTGTTAGAAATCTGGGATTTGCATCATGAATATTCAAGTCAAGTTTTAAGATGTTAAGTTGGGGTTTATGTGACTTGAACAACAATCTGGAATAAGATATTCACTGTTGTAATTTCCAGATTCTTAAAACAGAAATAAAGTTTAGGATTTTATGTATTTTTGAGGTGGCTAAAAGGGGAAGATCAATGCCTTATCTTTGAGTTGGGCTATGGGGTTAAGTAGGCTTCTTTAGAGGGCTGTTCTTATAAAGATCTACGAACCAGTTGAGATGCAAAAGGCATGCCACAACAGCCCTAAATTTGGCAAGTAAACTTCACAAAGATGCATGAAGAAAGGGTCTCTAAGGGGATCCACTTTCAAGACAATACAAGGGTGGTTTTGCTAAAAGATTCCAACTAATGTAATAACTCTCAAGATACCAAAAGCATAAAGTTTTTATCTTCATCACAAAGGTACAAGGAGATTAAGGAACAATGACTATCACACATAACCTCTTCCAATGTAGCAATGTTGCTCCAATATGGCTCCTTGAATTAGCTTTGACATCCACAAATCTACAATGTTAGTCACCAATATGCACCAAGAACATCACCACACATCAACAAAGGAGCACCACCATTCCACAAGAGCTTGAACAAGTAACAAGAGCAATTTTATTCCAAAGCTTATGAGCACTTTCAACAACCACGACTCAAATGGAGAGAGTAAACCCTTATATAGGTTTGAGCTCAACTACTTTTACAATAAACAATTAATTGTTTTCCTAGATCCATTAGTTCTCCATGGAATATATTAAAATATTACATTTCTAACCTCTTCAACAAACTTCTTACTAAAAGTAGAAATGAATTGTTGAGATCCGCTTTCCTCTCCTAGAAAAAACAATAAAATAATCATCCTCCACAAGGAAAACAATATAATAATGTTCTCATCTTAACTAACTCCATAAAACAGTTTCAACAATAATAAAATAATGTGTTAGCTAGAAACAACCTCCCAAAATAGACAAGAATGCAACAACTTCCTCAATGTGGTTAATTGACTTTGACCTACAAAATGTCCACAAACCAAATTCTAAGGAGATCCATCCACAAAGTTGATGAAGAAAAGGGACGGCTCCATGTATGATATCACCAATTCATACATGAGTCATGTTACCTCCTAAGAGGTACCTTACATTTTTCATGGCAACACCATTATAAGACCGAGACAGATGCAAGTCACAAAACCTTGTAGGCCATGTCGATGATTACGTATATGGTGTCCTAGACCCTTTGATGGTCAGTCATGCCTGGTCCTTCCCTTCGTCCTGGATAGGATTGGAGGTCTTGAGATGGATCTAATGGGATACATGGTTTAAGGGAGCCATTGGTTTTTGTAGAGGTGATCACACTATGTAGGGCTTGTTATGCCCATGGTTTTAAGCGCACCTATGTCTTTTTCCCACATGATCATATGTCATAGAGTCTATACGCATCTCCTTGGCCATGCTGCAATATATTCATTTACAGTTCTCAACATGGTAGTCTCACAGTTCACATCATTTCATGTTTCTTGAGGCAATTCATGGATCCCAATGCACAAAGTCTCGAGACCAAAATACATCAAGGGCTCAAAATGATCGTTATGTACTTGACATGCCACATTGAGTTTTTGGCAAAAGGAAGGTTTATCAAGAAAAATCCAGCCTTTAAAGGGTGACACAAGCACATATTATGAGCAAAAAGGTGGAAAAACGTAATTTACGCTGCATGTGACGTATTTTACGTTGCATGTAGTGCATGGAATATTCTACCTCTCATGTGCACCCTCCCAAGAATAAAAGAAGGTCAACGATGGAGTTTAATAGCCTATCCAAGCAAGTTGTAGCTCCTTCAAGCAAATCACACCACTTTTCTATTAGTCGTTTCCCTGGTGACCACACGATGGGGTCAAACCCTCTCCAAAGTTAATTTATCCAATCTTTCAATTAAGGTAAATTGAAAGATAAATTGGCACTAAAGGTAAATTGGCCCCCACTCACTTAAGTCGATGCCTCAATTAATTATACCAATCCTTTAATCAAGTAAATCGTACCATAAAAGGAGCTTCCATATTCTAAAGGAGTTGCCATATCACCCAGTCGTTGATAAAAGTGAGCCGTTTGGTCAAACAATTGGGACGTTGAACCTCCAAGGGGTTGTTGGCACTCTAAATCAAGTAAATCGTGTTAAATTATTGAGCTTGATATAATATGCAGATTATTTCTTTAGTTTCTTCAGTGCTTTAAACAGAATTTGATTTATCAACCAGCAAAATGTATATTCGAAATGATGAACAAAAGTAGAAGAGGTACTTAAATAGAATCTCACACATGCACAAGAATTTACCCTGGGGAAACCCTATACAGGGAGAAAAACCCCAGCAAACAATCTTCCTTTATTGCAAATAATATGTAAGATAAAGTACAATAATCCACCATGAAAATACCTGACTGTGTGACCAGCAAACACAAAAACTTCACTGACTTTTACCGCTGATATAAACAGCACTATTCGCTGTCCTTTATTGCTGATATAGACAACACTGATCGTTGTCCTTTACTGCTGATATATACAGCAATGCACGCAGTCTCTTACTGCTGATATAGATAGCACTGTTCGCTGTCCTTTACTGCTGATATACACAACAATATTTGCTGTCCTTTACTGCTGATATACACAACAATATTTGCTGTCCTTTACTGTTAAGATACACAGCAATATTTGTTGTCCTTTACTGCTAAGATAACCAGCACTATTCGACTCCTTCACTGCCCTGTCTCCTACACTCTGCGCTGCATAACAATGTGTATTTTAAAGAGGAGGTCGAGCTCTGTATATAAAGGCATGGAGAGGAGAGGAGAGGAGAGTGGACTTAAATTAGAAGGAGCCTGCATGTCTTTTGCCACTAGACTCAACTCGAATTAGTAACTTGACTTGACTAAACTTTGCATGCCAACTCGCCCTTGAGACTTGGCTTATGCATGGCATGCAACTCAATATGCAACTAGACATGCATGCAAAGTAACTTGACATGCATGCATGCAACTTGACATGCATGCAACTCGACATGCAACATGCAACTCGACTTGTCAACTTGACTTTGACCACATACAACTTGTCTTTTACAACTTGAGTTCGACAACTCAGACTAAACATGCAAATCGACTTTTGAAACTGAGTTAGGCAACTCGAATTTCTTTTCATGGTGGATAAAGTTACACATGCCAACGCACTAGATCATTACATTTACATTATTTGCAGAAGGAAGATTGTTTGTCTCTAGCTCATAGGAATTGTACATTCAACCTAACTTTTGCTAGGTGCTTTGACTTTTGCTCATGGCTCACAAGGCTTGACTAGGCTCACAGAGGTTGTATGTTCCCCCTGACTTTTGCACTAGTCTGTCTATGCTCACAGAGGTTGTATGTTCCCCCTA
>SNQJ01S0039873.1:62815-74505 GCA_010110895.2 Picea sitchensis
CGGCAAAGGATTAATTGACGTCGACTCACCTATAGAAGGACAGTCTGAAATCTGATGGCGTCTGTCATAGGCGCATGATCATCCAGAGTCTGCATAGGCAAGCTGTCAGAAGCCATGCAGACGCAATTCTTTAATGCAGCATCTCGTTTTTGCTTTTGTTGTTGTTTTTTAGTATATGTAGGCGTTTTCGCCATTTTTGTAAGGATCGATGGTTGAGCAAGGCTCCTAATTGTAAAGTTTTGATGAAAGTGTTGGTCGCTCTGGTTAATGTATAAGGCATTTGAGATTTCTTACTTTATGAATGTCAGCTTCTTTCCATCTCTTTGTTTACCGTGTTAGAACAGCTCGGAATTGGAGGATCCAGTCGAGTTGTAGTTGTTATAGGATGATGTAGGTTGGATCACTGTAACAGATGCATTGTTTCTAATCGGTTCCTATGATTTTCCCAGCGCTGAAACGACTTGGATTTGAAGGATTCAGTCGAGTCACCCCTCAGCTCCTTGAAGCTCTGGACCAAGAGGATCTTGGCTTCTGAGTTTTTCACCCTCAAGCCTCCGAAGGCCTGTCGCCGAGGCAGTCTTGCTCGCCCTTCTCACAAGTCTTCCATCTACCACCCTTTAATCCACTTACTAACGGAAGTTGGATCAAGTCCTCCCTTGCTTTCTACATACTAGGCCCGGTTTCCTGAGTTAAAGCTATATTTTCTTGAGTCTTTATCCATCTGATCACCCCATTAAACAAATCGTGACATAAAACTGATGGGCGTCGGGCTCTGCTCCTGCAAGCAATCCAGGAGTGACTTCTGACGCTAACAGGCCGCAAGCCAGATTAGAAGATTGTGCATTTGGTGGGTCAGAACCTTGCCACTCATTCCGAGATTTCACCAGGAGCTTGGGATTGTCCCGATCTACATTTTGGCATCTTCATCGGAGGGTTTGGGGGTCTTGAGCAGCAAGGCCGAATTATTGAGGGTATTCAATGTTCCTGCAGGGCGTAGCTCATCCAACTTGGGGGTTTGGCACTGTAGAGGGCCGAGATCTCATCCTAATATTCATGTATGGTAGTCAGGTGGCCTTTGGAGGCTTGCATCTTATCTCTTGATCTTGATTGAGGGCCATCCTCATTTTGTTATGTTCTTTGATGCTATATTGTACCAAATCTGCAGATCTATTGTATCAGTTCTTCTACTATTATGAATAAAGATAAGATCTGAGGTATTTTGAGTTATCTCTTGTATTGTTGACATTGCATCTGGTTGAGGTATGTTCCATTGATATATCTTCTTATTTGTTGTTGCAAACACACATTAAAATCATCAGTATAACCCTAGCGCAACCTAAAGGACCATAATAAGCAAAGTGTTTGACGAAATGCCACAACCARAAACAGTTTAAAATTCATGCAAAACGCAATGTTCCTGGCATCTTGGCTTGGGAACATTACARTGGTATCRKAGCTTAGACTCCTGCCAGCTTGAGGGGTCTTCCATAAGAAGAGATGAATATTTTGGACTTTGCTAGAGGGATTGTTGAGTGTGAGAGGGAATATCAAACCCTCAATGAGATTCTCAAGAAGCTAATAACATTCCAACAGTTTGTATCCTTTAAAAATCCTAGTTGGATCAAAGATGAGGTTACACATTAGGTCGGTGTAGCAGAGGAAAACAGAGCTATGGAAACTAGATGGAAGGAAGCACAGAGTAACCCCACGCCCACTAGGAGCAGGCAACTTTGCTACAGTTGCAAAGTGCCTTTGGAACCAAATCATATATGTAGGGGTAAAGGAAAGAAACACATTATTGAGGTGCACTATGACAGTGATGATGAGGTGTGTGAGGATGCAAAGATAGATGCTTATTTGGAGCAGTCCGATGATGCTAGAGACTCTTTCATAGAGGCTAGTGATTCTCGCACGCTTGGGGAGGATAGTGACCCTTGCGTATTGGATGGACAGGATGATAGCACCTATGTTTCAGCAGTCATATCACATACTGTTGATGACCTTACACCTCAGTAGAGTGGTGACACTAGTGAGGATTCACATGTGTTAGCACCTAGAGATGATGAGCTCCCTATGATGATCGTGACACATCTGTCATCTTTCCAGACACCCATGATAGCCACAACACATGAGGATAGCAGTGGCATGTTAGATTTGATAGAGGAGCCGTATGTGACGGATGCACACCAGAGACATATGGATCCACAGATCCAGGAGAAGATATATGATGTGCAGACAGTTGACCTTACACTCACATATCAGCATGAGTAGATTGAGTCACCTCTTTTGGGGACTCCATTAGTTGAGCAGGCTATGGAGACTGACAGACTGAGGGGACACTTACTTCCAGGACTAGCCTGCAGTGATGAGGATGTACCCTTTATTGGTCAAGATGACCATAGCACATGCCTGGACACATCTATATGGGACCCAGGTGCAGATGATAGTAGCAGGGTGAGTGCACAGGAGGATACAATTGCTCACACTGGATACCGTATGATTCAGAGGGAGCTAGCAGTTGGGGATGATGTGCAGTCACATGTAGGAGGACCCAGTAGCACAGTGGACAGGGGCAATTCAGTGCTTTATCTTCTACAAAGAGTGTTGTTGGGGATTCCAATGTTGGCATTAGCAGTGAGAGACATGAGGTAGCACCTCAGCATGAATGTGATCAGGAGTCACACTACTTGGCAGGACAATTGAGAGTCAATGAGGATATGATCATGGCAGCCACTAGGTGCATTGATGACACACATGCATTGGTGGCAGATTACTGTTGGAGGGCATCAGTGGCACAGGGTAGTTCAGATAGGGGATTTTCCATGGATGACTTTCATACTCTCAGGGAGAGAGTGTCTATGATGAGGACTGACTACCAGCTGTTGTTGATAGATACGGACTACCTATTAGGGGTTGGCAAGATGTATCACAGGGCCCTGAGGGAGCAGGAGTTGGAGGTGGGCAAACTCACTCATGAGCTGGAGAGCACCCGAGGATTCTTGAGAGGTACACAGATAGCCCTTCAAGAATCAGAGTCCAGGTCAGGGGAGCTTCTTGAGGAGATTTGCCAGAGACTCACTACATCTACCTTAGTGGAGAGTCAAATATACTCTTCAGTCACATTGCTAGAGGATGTTGATGGCTTGGCAGAGGAGCACCAGTTGATGGAGGAGCATGAGGAGTACCCAGGATCAGTGATGACTATGGGGAGTTATGATCTGGAGGCACAGGAGCTACCCTCTACGAGGATCTTTGAGACAGTCGAGCACTCACATATGCATGGGGACTCCAGAGCCAGGGACAGTTTTGAGGACACTTCCATTTGTGTTCCAAGAGCGGTTGACCTTCATGTATAGGTTGATCCAGTAGTACACCTAGGATCTACGATGCAGCATGAATATACAGGAGATGACATGAGTATGTCGGAGCATGCAGTGGTGAGTGATAGCTCACAAAGACATGCCGAGATGTACGATGGGATTCAGAGGGGTGTATTGCCTTGCAGGGAGGAGACAGACTTAGGGGAGCATGTAGATGCCTCTCCTTTGCAGCAGCACATAGTTAGGAGAGGTCACCTCCACAGTATCAACAGTTGCATGGGAGATGCAAGATGGAGGGTGGTTGACCAGCAGTTGGAGGAGTTACTTTCGATTGTACTGGATGATTGGGAGTCGGTGATAACTACAGGCGAGTATTTATCATGGATACCGATGGACGATCTTTTGGTCGAATCCTTGGGATTGACCAAAGCATGTGATATCTTCTAGTCCTACAGTCAGCTACAGATGTTTTTGTTAGCCTTTCCTGACACTTTTATCATAAACAACAGCCTGAGGAGAGTTAGGCAGTGGCAGAGGACATGGAGAGTGGTTAGGCCGAGACCACCTGACATGAGTACTTTTACGACATACAGCAGGACAGAGGTGGACCTTGATAGACAGACAGTTGAGACTTTGTGCGTGATGATAAGCATCATAGGCCAGGTGATAGCAGACAGCTCAGAGAGCGACACAGATACAGAAACTCATGAGGATGAGCACGGAGGGCTTCCGACAGTGATCAGTATGACACAGGAGCAATTAGCAGGGATTGGAAGTGATAAACTTCCAAGTTTTCCATGGGATCCAGGAGTTCATTTTGTTAGTAGGTCATTTCACTTTATGATGACCCAGGTTGCGCCAGAGAGCCACATACTCCACTTTGGGTTGGTTTTGAGTGGACCTGCAGGTACTTGTCCTATGGAGCGAGACAGTTTCTCCCTCTTGATCATCATGATCGAGCATGGAGATGGTTGGGCAGGTACTACTTCCACAGAGATTCTTTTACAGATGCAGCTTCTGGACAGCAGGTCCAATTGCCACAGGTATTTCAACTTGAGGATCCAAGAGTGGGGGATCCATTATGTATATAGAGAGCAGATAGTCATGGTCAAAGTAGTGCAGCACCAACATGGTGATCTGTGGCAGAGACTAGCATGGGACCTGAGGATTGCAGGGTTGAGCATATCACTGACTGGTAGAGGCGAGTGGACCCTTACAGGGGAAAGTCATTTTGACTTTGCAGTGAGCTTCAGTGTTGAGGATAGCACATCACTTGCGGGTGTCTCATGGAGGTCTTACAGTACCTCACTATGGCAGCAGCATGGGCAGTTGATGGAGACCGTGTTGGTCTTGATATGGATCCGGATGGTGGACTCATTCAGGGATAAGGTCATGTGTCATGAGTAAGAGACTCCTAGTATTGATATGAGTCAGGATCATGATTCACAGGGTATTGCAGTTCACATCCTGATATGGGACCCAGGGGGCAGAGTGCGTGATAGTTCATCTTTGGATGGGGTCTACTGTGTGTCACACAGGTAGACATGGGATCCTGGTATTATACTTGGAGGGATTCGGTTATTGCTTGAGGACAAGCAATATTCTAGCAGGGAGGACTGTAATGTCCCCACTTTGGGACATCATTACATTACAGAGTGTTATGATGACCAGAGTAGCCAGATGGAGGTTATAGCGAGTATAGTGACTATTGAGGGTATTTTGGGGTCTGGCTTGCATCGCTCATCTTATTTCATCATTATGATCCATTATGCACAGCTTGGATTTGGTTTCGTTGCATTCCAACGATTTCCATGATTTTGAGTTATTTTGGGCTATAAGCTAATTAAATGCACTAAGGAGGTCATATTGGGCATGATACTTGGAGGAACCTCTTAGTGTAATAGCTCATTGGAATCGGGAGGAACAACACTACAGGATAGGATGATAAAAAGTGACTTGCAGTGGCCAAGGAAGCCACAAGGAGAGATAAGGTGCTTTTCATAGGCAAGAGAGTTAATTAATTAATTAAAGTGATTTAATTAATTAATTAATAATTAATAAAGTAAAAGTCACTTTGGAGGGACAAGGTGAGCAAGAAGGATAAAAGAGAGGCAAGGGCCTCTATTCCCTCATTCATGTTGATTATCAGTTTTGATATCTGGCTTCTATCTAGTGAGCCCATGCCTTGGGGGTTTTGAGGGTTTTGACTTAACAAACCCTAGAGGACAATTCGATGGTAAAAGATTCCACCTATCTTGTTCCAAGCTTGGTCTCGGGGATGCAATACTCCACCCACACCATTCTACTTCAGATCTACTCAGTTGCAGGAGAGTTATACACCAGCCACAGGTACAGGAAGAGAGAGGGCGCACCATTGAGGGTTTCTAGCAAGGGGGGCGCACCATTCATTGAGGGAAGTTCGATCCAAGAGATTGGAAGGGCTTAGGGAGATTCAATCACCTGGGTTTTCATTGCAAGGTCTTGGCCATCAGTTCTAGCTCATTCCGGAGGAGTTTATGTGCCATCTGATTTATTAGAGAATTGGGCGAATTGGAGGAGAGGGGCGCACTTCAGAAAGGGGTTTCACCCATTTGATAGTTCAGATCTTCACTATTTCGCGTGGGACTTCACCAGTGAGGTAACCGTGCCCCGATCTATCATTTCAGTGGTTTTGTGGATCATTTGGAGGCCTCTAGGAGAGAGACCGAATTATTGTTCTTCGTTCATCCAGGAGGGCACAAGCCAGATTAGGAGATTGTGCATTTGGTGGGTCGAAACCTTGCCACTCATTTCGAGACTTCACCAAGAGCTTGGGATTGTCCCGATCTACATTTTGGCATCTTCATCGGAGGGTTTGGGGGTCTTGAGAAGCAAGGCCGAATTATTGAGGGTATTCAGTGTTCCAGCAGGGCGTAGCTCATCCAACTTGGCGGTTTGGCACTGTAGAGGGTCGAGATCTCATCCTGATATTCATGTATGGTAGTTAGGTGGCCTTTGGAGGCTTGTATCTTCTCTCTTGATCTTGATTGAGGGCCATCCTCATTTTGTTATGTTCTCTTATGCTATATTGTACCAGATCTGCACATATATTGTATTAGTTCTTCTATTATTATGAATAAAGATCAGATCTGAGGTATTTTGAGTTATCTCTTGTATTGTTGACATTGCATCTGGTTGAGGTATGTTCCATTGTTGTATCTTCTTATTTGTTGCTGCAAACACACATTAAAATCATCAGTATAACCCTAGCGCAACCTAAAGGACCATAATAAGCAAAGTGTTTGACGAAATGCCACAACCAAAAACAGTTTAAAATTCATGCAAAACGCAATGTTCATGGCATCTTGGCTTGGGAACATTACATATCCAAATCTCCCTAGCTAGCCTTAGGGTGGCCCACATGGCCTCTCATTGGAGAATGATTGTTGATGCTGCCAAATTTAACACTCCCTCTCAACGAGGGAGTCATTCTCAGCCACACCAAGCTTGCCTCGCAGCTGCACAAACTGTCTCAGTGGCAATGGCTTGGTCAGGATATTAGCTACCTGCTCACTCGTGGCTATGTACTGTAGCTTTATAGTTTTTCTCTGGACCATGTCTCTGATGTAACAGTATTTCATGTCAATGTGCTTTGACCTGTCGTGAAATACCGGGTTCTCTGTCAGCTTTATGCAGTTTTGATTATCACAGTGAACCACCATTGTCTCTAGCTTATCACCAAACATTCCAGAAACCAATTTTTTGAGCCATATTGCTTCCTTGCTAGCATCACTTGCTGCAATGTACTCAACCTCTGTTGTACTCTTTGCAATGGTTCCCTGTTTCCTGCTTGACCATGAGATCATAGCGGATCCTGAACTGAAGCAGTATCCAGAAGTACTTTTCTAGTCCACTGGGCTTCCTACCTAGTGCGCATCTGCATACCCATGCAAAAACAAACCACCACTGGATGTATATCTCAGACCATAGGTAATGGTCCCTCTGAGATATCTCAAGATGTGCTTTGTTGCCACCCAGTGTCTCTGTCTCGGTTCAGCCATGAACGTCATCATTGCAATCACTGCATAGCATATATCTGGCCTGGTATGGATCATATACATCAATGATCCAATCAACTCCCTATACATGGCAAGATCCACCAAATTTGAACCTGTATCAAAATCATGCAGCTTCTTCGCGTTGGTAATCATCAGAGTAGACATGGATTTACAATCCAGCATACCAAACCTCTTTAACACATCCACTATGTATTTACCTTGTGCCAAAAATATTTCTCCCTGTCTTTGCCACACTTCCAATCCTAGGAAGTAATGCATCAAGCCTAAGTCTTCCATTTCAAATTATGAGATTAGCTCCCTCTTACACCAAGCTATTAGCCCTATATCTCTTGTCAGAAAGAGATCATCAACATACAGGATTAATATAACAAGTTGGTTCCATGTTACCTTGAAGTACAGATTCGCATCAACATCACTTTTCTGAAAGCCCAGGCTTTTAAGAAAGCCATCAATCCTGTCATACCAAACTCTGGGAGCCTGCTTAAGACCATACAAGGCCTTCCTTAGCTTGCATACATGAGTGTCTTTGTTATGCAGTACAAAACCATGTGGTTGTTCCACAAAGACCTCTTGTTCAATCTTTCCATTCAAGAATGTTGTTTTTACATCCATCTGATGTAGTTTCCAACCAAGAATTGAAGCTAATGCAATAATAACTCGAATGGAGGTATACCTAGCTACAGGGGAAAAAGTCTCGTCGTAGTCAATTCCTTTTTTTTGAGAGAAGCCTTTGGCTACAAATCTTGCTTTGAACTTTTCCACACTTCCATCGACTGCATGTTTGATCTTATAGATCCATTTGGAAGAGACCATTGATTTGTCCTTTGGCCTCTGCACAATGTCCCAGACACTATACTTTAGAATAGACCTATATTCCTCAAGCATGGCATCCTTCCAAACTTGTAATCTTCAAACAAAGAAGGCTCGACATCACTAATGTTGCTCATCAGTGCAACGTAGCCTCCATACCTATGAGGCCTCTTACTTTCCCTGAAAGTTCCTTTGGGAGCAATTATCTTTTCTGCTTCCTGCACTGTATCTTTAATCCATCCTGGCTTCCTTTTTGCTGGAGGTTCTTCAAGAGTTCTTTCCAACTCTTCAGTAGGTTCTAGGGGCTCATCACTTGGCCCTTCATGAGGTTCCTCCCTCTGATCATCTAATTCTTCACTTTCAGAAGAGGGTGAAGCTGGTTGAACTGCTTCTGATTCCTATTGTAGCTCTCTGGATTTCTTGAATGCGGCTTCCTCATGGAAAGTCCCATCCCTTCTTACCTCTATCTACCTCTGACCTGGTACATAAATCCTGTAAGCCTTGGAGTTCTCACTGTACCCCACAAAAACCCCTTTCTTGCCCGAGGGTTCCATCTTTGTCCTCTTCTCCTTAGGGACATGAATATATACAGGACATCCAAATATCCTTAGATGCCCTACTTCAGGTTTGATCCCTAAGAAGGCCTCTTCAGGAGTCTTGTCCTTCAAGATAGCATTTGGACACCTGTTCTGAATATACACGGTAGTGGAGGTAGCTTCTGCCCATAAGGAATTTGGCAGATCCTGGTCAAACATCATGGATTTCGCTACTTCACATATTGTTCTGTTTTTCCTCTCAGCAACACCATTTTGTTGAGGGTTATATGGAATGGTCAACTGTCTCTTGAATCCTGCTTCCTTGCAGAAATCCTCAAACTGGATAGATTCAAACTCTCCTCCATTATTTGTTCTAAGAGTTATGATGTGTTTCTCTGTCTTCTTTTCAATAAAGGATTTAAATTCTTTAAACATATCAAATGTGTCACTTTTTGCTTTAAGGAAATAGATCCTGTTATCGCACAATCTGTACTTTCCCAAAGCCCAAGGCAAGTGGATGCAAGATTGGCGTAACTGAGGGTGACCTATCACTGTCACCTTAATAGGAAACCCCTTTCTGTTTAGGAGTATGTCAAAGTACCCCAAGGGAGACGTCCCCAGTGGCCTAAAGGGTTGAGAAGACTAAGGTAAAGATGCATGAAAATCCCCCCTCTCACTGGTCACCTTTGAGTTTAAGTCTTGGAGGATGAAGCCCTAAAGGGTTGGTCACTTGCAAAGAAGGCATAAGAAAGTATTCAAATGATAATATTGCTTCAATCAAGACTGAATAAACAGATAGCCCAACGAGTGCAATAATAAATGATGTTATGCTTAAACAATTGATGGCTAGTACAAAAATAATAGCATTATATGATAACAAGTATGCCTCAAAGTAGTTAATGAAGTAATATAAGGCTATCGAATGCAATAAGTCCAGCAAAGCTTTGACATCAAGAACAATTTATGAAGTTGATAGTAGTTTGTCAAGTGCTAGAAAGAAAAGTGAATGCAACGCATAACCAATAGCTCAAAGTTTAATGAAGAGTCCTTGTCCAAGTGATTATAAGTTAGGGTTAGAATTGCAAATGACAAAATTCCACAAGGAGTTTGGTCATGCAACAGGGAAAGGTTAGCGAATCACAAAGTCAAGTCCCAAAGGAGTTGATCCTTGCAACAAATAGGTTAGAAGAAGAGGTTGTTTGAATAGTTTTAAGAGATTGTTTGAAGGTTTTAGCCCTTAGGGTTTTGACTAGTGCCTTGTGTTGGGTAAAAGGGAGTCTAACGATGGTGTTTAGCTTTATAAGGAGGAAATGGCAATGGATCTAAGGTCAAGGTCGAGAGAAAAGATTGTGGAGAATGTAATGTCCCTTTCCAAATAGGAGCTCCAGAGAGGAGGCTTAATGGTCTAAACCGCCCGTTAGACTATAGCCAGGGCCAGAAAGGGGTAAGCAGGGTCACTAGAGGTCACTTCAGTCACCGATGTTATATTCGGAAAGCGACCTTGAGCTAAAAAGGGGAAAAAGCACTTTTAAGTCAGTATGGGCTAAAAATAGAAGTCAACAGTGAATTAGGGTTTCAACAGTCATTTAGGGTTTTGGAAGTCAACAGTGAATTAGGGTTTCAGCAGTGATTTAGGGTTTTGGAAAGCTATAAAGGAAGGGTCAACGACCTAGTTCATCATTATGTAGATTATGACTTGTCATTGAGGAGAGAGGTGCATCTCAGGAGAGATAGTTCAGTGGATTCCAGGAGGAAGCCACCAGTTGGTTGATTTCGATGTTGAGAGACACACCCTAGTCACCAGGAAGATCACACAGGTCTTCCATCATCCTTCAACAGCAGTTACTCAGTATTCAACAACAAGAGCACATTCATCCAGAGGGAGGGCGCAACTTCTGGGAGGTTTAGAGATCGACTTGTCCCATCCAGGGAGAATTCTGAGATTTCCCTCTGACCCATTTGAGAGGAAGGCAAGGCGCATCTTTTGCCTAGTTCCTCGCCAGATTCCAACAAAGGAATCATCTGGGGTGCATTTTCCAGACTTGGGAGTGCGACACTTTTGGCGGATACATTCAAGGTTCCCGAGCGAGCATCAAGCCATATCCAGGGAAACCCTTCCGACTCATTTCCCAGTAGACCAAGGCAATCATTTTGAGACACATCTCGTCCGATTCCGACAGTGGAATCACTAGGACGAATTTTGCCAGAGAAAGAGGGGCGCATTCCCTCAGGGGGATCCATCCAGGGTCCAAACCCTCCAGCAGAGGGGTCCGACAGTTAACAGTACTAAGGACTAGGGCAGGGCGCATCATTTGGGACAGTTTTCCAGGCCATTCCAAGAGGTATAGCTCCCAGGGCGAACTTTCCAAACTTCCAGTAGTTACCGTACGAGCTACCATAGTTCCAGCGCATCCATTGATCCCACAGTGCTCACATATTCCGGGTATTATCTTTTGTTGTTTATTTGTATTCCAGCTAAGATCCTTTTGTCTTTTGATCTAGCCGAGTGTTGTCATTTTATTCATCCGCATTCGGCCTATTGTAATCCGCAGAGATATCATAATATAAACTTTGCAGTCCTTTGTCACATTTATTATTTGTATGACCATTTATATGTTGTAAACGATTGATCCTACACACACATTAGTAGCGTTTCCTAGACTAGCCAAGACAGGAACATTACAGTGGTATCAGAGCTTTAGTCTTGCCAACCTGTGACTAAAGACAATGAGTGCAGCAGAAGACCCAGAGGGTCGTGAACACGTAGGTGACGAATATGTCACTTACAGCACGCATAAGGAAAGAAGGCATAGGCCTGACTTTCCCCCTTTTCCTCCTAGCTCAGAGGAAGAGGAAGAGGCACACAGAGAAGCAGAGAGAAAGGCAGAGCATGAGGCTGAGCGCGAGGCAGAGAGGATGTTAGGAGACAGATATGAGCGACCAAAGGACAGTGGCAAGGCCCCCGT
>SNQJ01S0039874.1:6577-18244 GCA_010110895.2 Picea sitchensis
TTCATGTTTCACTGCTTAAGAAATATGTACCTGATGCTAATCATGTTATCGATTGGAATGTGATTCAGGTGGAACCAGAGGGTGTCCTGTAAGTGCATCATGTGCGCATATTGGACAGGAAAAGAAAACAGCTCCGGAATTGAGCTATAGAACTTGTAAAGGTCCAGTGGACCTGCTACGGTCCTGAGGACGCGACATGGGAGCATGAAGAGGTTATGCGGGTAGAGTACCCGCATCTTTTTGAAAATTTTGAAAGGCATGTAGATGTTGTGTAAAGATGCACTGAGGACAGTGAAAAAATAAGGGAAGGGGGATTGTAGTGTCCCCAAGGCCGAGCCCCATTGTAAAACATGTCTTAAATGAAATTGTAATTATGTTTTATAGTCTGGTGAGCCAATTTTTGTATAACTGGTAGGCTTGTGTGTTTGTTAGGCCAGAGAGCCTAAGTGTTGAAGGCCAAGAGACTGCTGATGTACTTGTATGTATGGAGAATGATCAATAAAATATAAACACTGCCAGATGCAGACTGACCACGATGAATGAGTGAAGGGGGACTGAGCGTCCACAGAATGGGCAAGGAATTAGGGGCTGGAGGTGGCAAAAAGGGGCTAAGTGTTTAGCCTAGAGGGCTTAAGCCTTGGGAATAATATTTTAATATTATTCCAAAAGAGAAATGCATTATATGTTTTAACCTAAGTCCTTGTTGGTAGGACATGTGATTTCCAAACGGTGGAAGGCACGCATGTTGCAGGAACACGTACAGTTGCATGGGTGACAAGTGTCAACCCTGTCCATGCAATAAAAGGCCAAGATGAGCCATTTTGGGGGTTCCTCCTCCAAGGGACTCAGGGACTGCCAGAAGGGAAGAGTCTGACTCTTGCAGAAAAACCCTCGTACATCCTCTGAAACCATCTGGGACCTGCTTTGACCCTTGTGTGGATTGTCTGTCACGCATTCTCGACACCAGAGCGTGAGTCTATCCTGGGTAGGGCGGATGGGAAACTACCATTTTGTCGGGGGTGGGGAGAGTCTGGGTAATTCCCTACGCAAAATTGCTTCTCAGGAAAATTTCGAAAATGAACACCGTGAGATCATCCTGTGACTGTTGAACCAGTTTGGGGAAAGCCTGTGTCTTTTTCCCTGTGGGTTGTTGTGACTACGCAGTACTAGAATGCATGAGGCTTGTTGGCCTGTGAGCGAATCCTCCAGGTGAGAGAGTGCACAGAGGGAGGAGAGAACTCCTGGAAGGAACCCTGTAGCTGCCATAGAGCCCAGAGACTTCCGGTCCGGTCTGTTCCTGTAACCCAAGGTAAGGGAGACTGGCAACCAAAGGACTGTCTAGGTGACAGAGAAGGTGCACTCTCCTGGGGTGGAACAGGCATGCGGGGAATGAGGGTCTGTGGGCAGTGAGCGAGGGATATTCTTGGGAGAGCTTTCTTCCTAGTGGTTGTGTATGATTTTCCTCCCTGTAACCTCAGCCTAGCCTAGGATTCCTTGCCTTGGGGTGGAGCTCAGTCCCAGCTCGGGGGTGACCCACTGTTGAGCTGATGAATAGTGTGGTCTAAGACTGGGAGGTTCGTGGAAGGCCTGCACTTGGTTGGTGATTTCTATAGTTGTTAAAAGATAAGTATCTGAATTATGCTTTGATCATGTTTTGCATGAATGAGTTGTTTATGTATCATGTTTTCTGCTGTGTATATGAATTAAATGATAAGGCTAAATGCTTGTTGAATATAGCAGTAATTCATATGTTTACTCTGAGTTNTATTGGCCTGTGTTTATAGTCAAGCTTAAGTGTATACCGATTGCTATATTGTGCATTATAAGCCTCGGTCTAGCTAAAGGTACACTACAGTGATGAAGAGGACAATGCTTCAGGAGATAACGGATCTGAATCAGTAGGAGGAGGAGAAGACAAAGTAGAAGGACAAGGAGGAGGAGATGAAAGAGTAGAAGAGAAAGGAGGAGGGGAAGCTATATCACCGGAAGATCCCTCTACTGGGAAAGTGACACCACAAAAGAGGAAGGTTTCTCCGAAGAAACCTTTAGCAAGGAAGAAGATGCGCACCAATAAGCCATATTTGGAGGCCACTCTTACAACATTCTCGTCCATGGAGCTATGGAGGATGCTTCCAAAGACATCTTGCAAAGATACGGAGAGAAGCATGAGGAGTTATATGGAAGGATTGAGAGAGAATTAAAGGAATTGCAATAAGTTGTCCGCTTGGTCCGCGCAGTACCTACTATGTCGTCTGCACCTTCCTCATCACAAACTGCAGAACTGGGGTATGAACCAACCCAATAGAGAAATATTGTTGATGCAACAAAAGCCTGGTTCCAGAGAGCACATGAAGAGAAGGAAAAGGCTAGAGAATCCTTGAAAAAGGAGAAACACGAAGTCCTAATACAATTACAAGCAGTGCAGGACAATGTAGCTACCCATGAAAGTGAGAAGGCATAGCTTCAGGAGGAAAAATCCCATCTACATAGGGAAAAAGAATAGTTTCTCATAGAGCAGGTCGTGATCAAAGAAGTGGTGAGTAAATCATGTCCCTCTATGCCAGGATTAGCACAGGAGGAGAAAGATTCGGTCGAATCTCAAGTAGTAAATATCGCAGAGACCCTCCAACAACTTTAGGCTGGGATAACAGAATTGGAGGCCCAAACAGTACCGAGCACCCTGCAGTAGGTGGGTGACCAGAGGGAGGAGACCGCCAAAAATGCAGTAGCAATACTAAGATCCCTCGCCTCGAAATGTAAATAGTTAACTGATAAAATATCCCAGACATATGAATGCCTCGTTGAGGATCCAGAGCTAAGGAAGCTAGAAGTACAGTTACAAGAGGCACAACAACAAACATTTTCATTGCAGACACAGATGAAGTTTCTCACTGCAATGGGAAGAATGAAGAGATCCCAGGAGTAACGCACAGTACAGTAGCAGATCACTGCCCTCCAGGGTAAGGTAATTGAAGTAATGCATAAGCTACAACCTCTGTAGTATGAAGCCTGCAAGGTGTTCGAGGACATTGATGGACATGGCTCACAATTAGATCAAGTTGTCGCAGTAACAGAACAATGTCTAGAAAGGCCTATTACAGAGCAGACAGTTGAGGAACTCGCTAAGCAGGAGGCTCAGGAGAGGCCGCAAGTCGAGGTATATTGAGTTAAGATCGAGGATTTTGAAGTAGCATTGTCCATACCTGAGTGGCTTTGGATGCATCACAAGTGAGTGTTGGGGGCATGTTGGCCCTCGACCAAGTTTTGGGGAAACTTTGGTCAGTTTTGGCCCACTTTTGGACTTTAACACATTGGTTGAAGAAGGAGCACCCAGGTAGAGCTGAGATCGTGGATCTCACCATTTTTTAGGGTTATGTGGACCCAGTAAAGTGTCCTCTAGGGTTTTGTAATGGGTTTATGGGATATCATCCCATGGGGTTTTCCCATTTTTAGACCTTATTGTAAGGGTTTGTAAGATATAAATAAAGTAGATTGTATTGTAAAAGTATCTAGAGAAGTGAATGTAGTTTTGTATGAACAAAGTTGCTTTGTGAAAAGGCATATATGTGTGTGACTATGATTTTGTAGAAGGTGCAAATGTTGTGATATGACTATGTGCATTTGACCTAGTTTTGGAAGGAGGATCTGGTGCTCAATGCGCAGATCTCATGTTTGGTGTGAAGCTTGACTCTGTGGCTTAGTGGATAGGAGTGAATGAATGTAATATTTGGAGAATAATAAAGTAGTGAAGCGGTTTGTGGATGTAGCCCCACTATAGGGTGAACCACGTATATCTCGAGTCTCATGGTTTTCTTTATGCAATGTTATCTCTGTTATTTTTTGCTTAGTTCTTACATTAGAATGTGTAATGGATATGTATGTGTTGCATAAATGCATTGCTTATGCTAAAATGATAGATATGACTCACAATGCTAAGTGCTAAGTGTTTAAGGTGCATAATATTTTGTTGTTACTGTGCTAGATCTATCTTAGATTATGTTTTGTGATGTTAATAAAGTTAATAAACTAATGTGTGTCACTTCCTAAGCGTTAACAAAATATTTTGTGAAGTGTTATTATCACAGATCTATCCCAGATTGGTTACAGACACATGCATCATGTAACCCCCCCTGCTTCTACCTCGAGCAAGACATCACCTGCTTCGCAGGTGTTTCGTAAAGGGATGGTAGTCATGGTTTTGTTGGTGTATTGTTAAGCGTTGAACCCTGGGTCTACCCCTGTGCCAACAACATGTCACCCAATCCCCTAGTTGCACCAGAAAAACAATTTATTAATTAATTAAATTTTCCTATTTCACTCACCCACCTAGAAACACTCCTAAAAATGATCCTCGGTGTCCCTTTATTCCCTTACATTTATTAAATGAGTTACACCATACTTAAATCCTAGTTGAGTTCACAAATAGAAAGTTCCAAAGGCTAGATTCCCTACTAAGTTAGAAATTCCCCTTTTTCTTTTAGTTTCCCCTTTCCTTTAAGCTTCCCTTTTTGTTTAAGTTTCCATTTTTATTTTTAACTAAGTTCATAATTAGCAAGTTTAGACAAAAACAATCATTACCCTTTTAATAATTTAATCCTCCATTTAATTTTTACTTTAATAAATAATGTTTGAATTTTCTTTACCCCCTTCTTGTTACATGTCTAATTAGTTTTTTTTCTTCAAAGCTTCTACTTAGAACTAGGTTTTAAATTTACTAGGTTGGGCAATCGTTTTCAAGGGAACAATTAGTTATTAATATTTATGCATACCGTCATCTATTTTAAGGCCGACCAGGTCCTAATGAGGCATAGTTTTCTAGGTAATAGGTTCATTAACTTACACAATTTAAAACCGCGATGTGCCCTTCAAGATGAATTATGTTCTCCAAGGGTACCACTCGCATGCATTCATGTTTATTTGCCTGACGTGACCTTCAAGATGTACTACGTGTTCCAAGGGCGACACTCGCCTCTTGATTGAATTTGATAGATGTCAAACCCATAGAGTCAATACTTCGTCAAGTGATCTTGTGGGAGACTAAGGGACTCTAAGGAATAAGTACCCTACCTTATTGTGTGCCCTTTAAAATCATCATGAGCAACTATCACAGTCTACCCTCATGACATCATAAGTCTTCTTGAACTAGGTAACTATTAACCTACAGTTCGAGCCATGACAGGAGTGATAGTAGGTTGTGGCAGGGCTACTACCACACCTCTCCCTCAATGTATATGGTTGTTGTGCGTGACCCCTTTACTCGAAATGTGAGTCTGGTTGGCAAGCTATCCTCAGCCTACATCCATCAACAAAACATGTCAGTGATAACAATGCCCATCATAATATCTAATCATATGCCACATATGTCATATCAAAAACATTCAAACCATAAAATTCCACTCCCTAAATCCTTCCAGAGTCCAAGGAGATCCATTGATGCCATTGGCATCTTCTAACATCTAGAGTCATGTACACTCAATAGAACCCAGTCAATAGCACCTATCGATGTAAATATATGAAAAATAACATATAATTAGATCCACAACATCTCATAATCATAATAATAACAACCAATCGTATAATGAACTGGATCAGTTGCACGCAAGTGTCCTAAAAGAATAAGTCCTCTCAGTGCGTGCAAGAGCGGGATGTTACAGACACGGAAATGGCGTGAATGGTACACTTTCAAGAAAAGGTCATTAGTTTAGGTTTTCCTTAGAGGATATTTCATCTTTTGAAGTGAGGGTTTCCTTTTAGTTTCAAATAAGTGAGAAAGGCTTTCTACCGAGGTGTTTTGTGTGATATATGATCAAAATCACTACAGGTCACACAGTCGACTGAAAGGACATCAACCGTGTGACATGACAATGGCATGACTGGAATACCGATGAAACCCTAATCTGATATGAATCTCTAATCTGATATCCATTTCTCTCTACCAGTGTCTCTTTATTTCACTCCTATTGTATGGTATGAATCAAAAACATTTCACATATTTAAAACCTTTCACCGTTCCATTTCTGAAATCCATGGTGCCATGTAGGTTTGTACCAGGGACTTTTGGTATCCAAATAAGATACGTTAAGTGTATTCTTGTAAAAAAAGTAGGCATTCTCTTGTCCTTTTCTCTAATGTAATTTGTTTATCTCTATACAGTTGTTGGAGACAAATATACTGGAAATGATGCAGTACATAGCTATGTATGGAATGGGAAGAATTTAAAAGAAGGTGTGACTTGTCTTGAACATCTTGTTTGTGTTACATCAACAATAGTATTTGTGTGAACCCAATCTACTCTTTAAATGAAGGAAGTGATTGGCATCCCACACAATAATTTCTCTTTGGGTGTCTTTGGAGATGTACTTTGTAGCGCATGGAAATCACTACAAATGTAAAGGTTCTTGATTATTTGAATAGGTGTCTCATGGGGTGTACTCATAATCTCGGGGTGTAATGATAATCCCAAATGCAATGGTTAAGAGACAACTTCAAGAAAGAAAATCCCAAATGCAATGGTTGACTAGATAATAGGGGATTGCCAAATTACAAAAGCAAATCTCATACCATTGTGTGATAGGGCTAGAGAGTTTGCTCATATATTCTTCTCATTTACCTTATGTCATGATGAGATTGGCAAAGCTCATTTGGAGGCTAAGAAGATGTGTAAGGATCTTTGATCTGGGGTAATGTCATCTCAATTATAATTGGTCATGAACACTGGCCAATTAAATTCAATGACACTTAGTGGTGCATGTGTATGCTTCATTTTTATCATGTTTGTTTTTTGTGTGTTAAAGAGGCATTTGATTTGATTGCATACATATAACACCTCAATGGATATTGTATTATGTTTCACTGTTTATAATGGATATTTCATTAAGCACTTGAGTTTTTTTATACCTTTGAATGCTTCAAAAACCTTGCTTTAAAATGGATCTATTCTAGTTATAAACACTATGATAAATTATGAAGAATAAATGTTGTTAAGAAGGTAGCTAGATGCCACAAATCATGTACAATTGGAACTTATATAGACACTTTTTAATTTGTGAAGATGATAAAAATAGAGCATTTTTTTTTTCTCTCTAACCTATCTTGAGCTTCAAATAAAAACAGTCTTTCAACAATGCTCCATATTCATTTTGTTTCCTTCTAATGATGTTGTGTCATCAACTTGTGAGTTTATAAATGGCATGCATTATGTTCACTATCTTATTACTTTACACGTAATTTTTACACGATTCAACATTTATGGCACCTTGATTGAATGTATCTGTTATAGATACCATTTTGGATCTAACTGTTGTTAGCATGTTGTTTCATCTCAATGTTGCAAATGTGTCTCGACTATCTTGTTTACTTATTTTACTTGTATGTAATTGTCTACATCACCACCAATAGTCTTTGTGTTATCCCAATCTACTCTTGAAATGATGGAAGTGATTTTCATCCCTCACAATAATTTCTCTTTGGGTAGCCTTGGAGATGTACTTCGCAAATTCATGGAAATCACCACAAATGTGAAGGTTCATGATGAATTGAATAGGTGTATCATGTGTTGTACTCATAATCCCAAATGTAATGGTTAAGAGACAACTTCAAGAAAGTATGTTTACAAAAGTGCTCATCATTTGCATTACTTAAACTTGTTGTACAATGTTGGCAAGCTTTCTTACATGAATATAAATTTAAAAATCCTAGTTTACAGTCTATTATTTCTTTGTCGATATCCCAATTCAAGAGAGTTATGGGATTTCATGAGAGATGGGATACAATGAGATGGATTGATTTAATTATGGAATTTGAATCTTCCTAAGGAGACTGAAATTAAAATAACACTTAAATCCCTTTTACACGAAATGGTACCTATATATACTTTGTTTTTGTTTTATTGATGTATGAATAGTTATAGAAACTTGTAAAAAAAAAAAATTGGAAATGCTAGCAATGTTTTTGGTATAGACACATTATGTATTGTGTTCATCATTTGCACTATTAAAAGTTTTTGGCCAATGTTGGCAAGCTGCCTTACATGAATATAAATTAAAAAATATAGAACTTTACAGTCTATTTCCTCTTCGTCGGTCTTCCTTTTTGAAAAGGTCATGGGACTGCATGAAATATGGGATAGAACTAGTTGAACTAATTTAATCATGGAGTAAGTTTTTATTCTTATAGAATGTTACATTCAATGTTATTTAATTGAAATTATAGAGTAAGTTTTTATTCTTGTGGAACGTTACATTCAATGTTATTTAATTGAAAATTTTGTAGGAATCCATAAATTTATGATCTCTGGAATCATTGTTATTCTTCCTTTTCAGTATAAGAGTCTTTATATCTTGGTCAACTCAGATTTTTATCATCCTTGATTGAGGTGTTTTTCTTTTCTTCCTTCCTTCCCCCAATATACTCTAGATTAGAATATTTCCCATTTTTTATTGCATCTCCATTATCAAAACTTTTTCTCTACTTGTTGTGTGTCAGACGCAATCTCTATAGTTTTGCAATATGATATTTGTTTTGGCGTTGTTGATTGGGGGATGTAATCTCTCTACTTGAATGACATGAGTTCAAAGTGATGAGGTTGGATGCAAGTCAAGTGAGCACTTTGACATAATAGATACATGTCACGCCTTTTGTTAGAATGGAAGGAAGATCATACTATGTAGTGCATCCCCTTACGACTAGTTCCTTGAATCTCCCAAGAAAAAAAAGATGATATTGTTAGTCTTCAATCATTTTTTAACTCCACCATTCTTGTGTTTCAGTCTGGTTGAATTTCAATTTCACACATCCTCACTATTTGATCAGTAGAAGGTCTTGATAGATATGTAGTAAAACCATTATTACCATCTAGAGCATGGAGCACTAAGTGGAAAGACTTTGTAGTCCTTACAAATTGTATCTCTTTAGACATTAAAGAACTCAGACATTTCTATCACCATTTAGGTGGTTTTTGAGATGGATAAATATGTTTATGGATCCATAGTATTTGATGTGTAGTTTGCACTAATTAAGCTTAGGTGATTGTTGAAATTACACTTGGGATTTATGAGATCTGTGTTGTGATGCAAGATTGTTTCATTTGCTACAAAGATCAAGATTTCATATGTTACCCAATGAAGGTTTTCAAATCTTCTAATTTGAGCTATCCATGAAAGATCAAGTACATGGTGAAATTTTCATTTGCTTATTCATTGGTTAATCCTATAGAACTTGAACACATTTATAAATATTTCGTTGAGGAAGAAGAAATGTTACCATGAAATAATCATCTAGTTGCATTATGCAGTCATCAATCTTATCACTCTTACAGAGAGTCGAAATCTTAATCCTCCAAAATTCAAAACAAATATACCGAGTTCAAAAATTTGCCTTATCTCAAATTGATTTTAGCAAATTAGCATTAATCTCCTTCTAAATAAGTTAGATTATGTATCTTCGAGTGTTTTAAATCATTGGGGGGATTCCTTTGAATGGTTTTATGTAGAATTATTTATCTCAATGTTATGTTGTTGATAGTTCCAACATACATACCTACATTGTGGCAAGGCTCCATCGGTTTCAATTTTGTGGAAACCTACAGTTAATTTGTCTGCCATAATCTAGTAGATTAAGGTTGGATTTGTATTGAATAGTCCAAACACCTTTAGTTGGTCTATAAATGACATGGTGCTTATAAATATTGATGCTTACATTCAACTATGGTAAGGAAACCAATCTAGCATTATATTAGGCATTGAACTACTATTAACTTATGTTTGACTTTTAATACATGACGTATATCCTTTGGATCATAGTTTGTAATTTTTTATATTAAATATGTTCCATAAATTATTTATTTATGTTTCTATTGGTTCTTAACATTTGAAGTCTTATTGGAGGCTTCACTCCTCCCAATGTACTATTTTCATTATATCCTATCTTTTTAGGATGATTTGCAATATGATTTTTTTTTCAATCTTTTCAATCTACATATAGTAAGTTCTAAAGGTGTTAAGTTTATTATTATTGAATAACCTACATAACCTAAGATATAGGTTTGTTACCTACTGTCATTTCATTAACACTTTTCACTGCACTAAAATTTTAGTGTCAGTGCATTAACACTTTGCACTGCACTCAAATTTCAATGCCAGTCCACCGTCTGCACCCAAATTTCAATGTCATCACCCCCTGCTCTTCCTCCTTCATTTTCCATGTAGGAAAACACATGGACTTAGATCACATTGTATTATTATCCATTTCATAATGTTTTTCCTTCCTATTTCAAACCTGAATTTGAAACTCAAATCATTGTAGTTTCTACCATGTTTGTTTGGAGGAGGACGAACATGAGAATGGATGTAAATACTGTAGAATGTTTGTTTACAAGGATAGGTGATAGTACGGGGTGGGAATGATATAATGTATTAAATATGTTCCGCCTGTAGATGGATATGCTACCGATCTAACCATGTTATCAGGGATAAAAGGAGAAAAGATTTGAGATTCAAGACCAAAGGAAGATCTCTAAATCAAACTAGCACTAGCTTCTCCAAGTGGAAGCACGCACTTATACTGCTCTACATCATCAGTATATCCTCTAAAATGTCAAATACCACCAACAACATAGCTTGCATTGAATTTGTTGCTTGTGGGCTAATATCCTTGACCTACAATTAAGATATGAACTATGGTCTATCGTTGTCACTGTATGGTCTATCACTTACATTGATTTATCAATAAATCAATAGCAATATGCAATATGTCATTTTATCTCTTCTTACCTGGGTTGTCACTTACATTGATTTATCAATAAATCAAGAGAAATATGCAATATGTCATTTTATCTCGTCTTACCTAACCCCATACAGAGAAGCATGCACAGTGAAAAATAAACCATAATTACTATGATTTTAAAATTATCAAACGAACAAAATATAGAATGTTCTAGCCAGTTCTTACACACCAAAGTTATTGAATCAACCAATTCCCTATTGTTACATAGACAATGCCACATTAATCCCACACTGGAACTTGAAGGGTGAACCTACCTGCTTGAGAAGGAATATAGTTGGCAACAGATGGGAGTTGGCTTAAACAAGATGAGATTTCATTTTTGCACTATGAGCGTCGTAAAAGGAGCCCCAACCTAATTACTAATACATTTTCCTAAATACTAGTGGCCTTGGGTCTACTTTTGCTGGAATATACCTTTTCCCTTACTTACTCTTTTTATTCTTCCTTTACTAATAGCACATATGAATTTCTCTGAAGGAATCAAGCACCGCCAGATCGAGGATTCGACCGTAACGTGGTGAACTAAACAAACCCTTCCTTTTTTATTGGGGTGCTTGGCTTCATTCAAGTAATGGAATCCTTGAAGAGAGGAATTGTGTTAGAAGATTGGTTGTTGTCATTGATGTCAACCCTAGTCATGGGTTTTGGACCGCAAGATTAATAAAGGTATTTGGACATGAAGGACAATGCACATGCATATACAACACCCATGAATGGATAGTATACATCATGTTGTTTCTAGTGGTATGTGATACATCACATGGATCCTCATGGTTGAGGAGAAACAAATTTTTGAAGATGACAAAGTGAATTGAATAAGGAAGTACATGTAGGCCCTAAAGATAATTAAAGAAAAGAATTACAAAATAAGAAAGTGTCAGGTCG
>SNQJ01S0039874.1:29654-46287 GCA_010110895.2 Picea sitchensis
TATTGTCCATATGTTGTATAATGTTGATGATCACTTGAAGAAAGATTAAGAATGTATTAATAGACTTAAAATTGTTTAAGCACAAGAACAATTGTTTCACTCCCCCTCTCAGTTGTCTTAGTAATTTTAGCAGAAAGCCCTTCTCACTTAATTGGTTTATGTCTTATTGAGTGGTGTTTAATTTATCCGCGTCATATTGAGGCATTAAACACCAAGATCTTGTAGCTTTCGACTGACTGTACTTGAAAGAGATATCATTGGTTTACCTGTACTTTAAATAGAATTATATATGTTATATATGGCAGGTCCCCTGCAAGGTAAATGAAAATGAACCTCATTGTCATCATAAAGTAAACTTCAAAGTCCTTGATTTATCCAATGAACTATCACCATGTCCTATACAGTTTCACACTTCCCTCTACCCCTTTCATCAACAACGATGTTCACCTGTTTTGAGGCAGTGTAAGTTTTCATCATCGTGCATGCACAAAGCTTGCTTTTCTCGGCATCTCGACAGGGACATAGCCCCTGCAGTGGCACTTCTTCTTATAGTGACTTTTAATGAAATGGTCCTGAATCTCAAACATTGCAATCATATATTAAAGTTAGATATATAGAGCATGTATATGGCTATGACTCTTGTGAAGCAAATACATAGCAGGAAATCTACAAAGTAGATTGGACTACCTCAGATTGTATAAATAATAATAATTTCCAAATATGTTCCTTGATGTTCAAAAATTAATTATCATTATTGCAGTACAATGGTGCATTGAGTGAATTCACAAAAACTAAAACTTTCGATCACCAAAGCTTCTCAAAATTTATGATTGATAACCTCGTCGCTTTCAATTCCACAATTTTTCACTTTAGTCATATCAGACAGTTGGCTTAGGTTGATGGACAATTGGTATGTATTGTTGGTTTTCATTGATTTCAACCATTGGAGAGAAATCTTGTAGATTGATGTCAACCCTTAGTGATTGATGTCAACCCTTGGAGAAAGTCTAGTAGCAAATTCTGGTAGCACAAAGGTTTGGGTAATGGACCCAAGTTTGTTTGATGTATAATGGTATGAGTTTTAATATATTTGAAGGTAATAATATTCTATATGGGTAGTACATGTCATTCTATTTCTGGTGGTATGTGGAACATCACATAAATCCTCACGGTTAGAGAGTTATGGCCATGAGAAGTTGGAAAACACAGGTTTGGGTAATGGACCCAAGTTTGTTTGATGGATAGTGGTATGAGTTTTGATATTTTTTCAGGTAATACTATTCTATATGGATAGTACATGTCCTTCCATTTTTGGTGGTATGAGGAATGTCACATAACTCCTCACGGTTTGAGAGTTATGGCCTTACGAAGTTGGAGGACCCTCATATGTCATATAGAAGCCCCAAAAGGTCAAAGTAGTCAAAGTGGTTTAAGAGATTTTAGAAGGTAAATAATAAAGTGAAGTGATGAGTGTACTATAACTCAAATTGAATACAAAATAAATTATTTAAATAATAAATTTAATGAAAAAATTAGAAGTGGGTTAACCCTAAAATAAGGAAAGTGGGAAAAGTGACCTAGAAGATGCTTCTAAGGAAGCTACTTGAAGAGTATAAATAAGAGGCAAGGCTCTCTCATTTTACATCACACTTGAGAATATTGAATATATATATGTGACTGAGGTAACCAAAGGATATCTAAGCCGAATTTCAGAGAGAAGGTGAAGAAAAGAAGGCAGGAATTCAAGGGAGGATAAATTCTTTTGATGATGCTTTCTAAGGTATGTTATTTACATGTTATTTCACCATTTTCGCAATATCTTTTTTCATAGAATGATTCAGACCGTGAAATTGATAGGCAATTGAGGAAACATATCCAAGTGTATGTGGTACAAATTTTATCTTGTGGGTCATTATATTTTTGGAGTTACAATCCGTGGAAAATAGGGTTTGTGGCTAGTCCTGAAAATACTCTAAAACAAGTGTTTTGGTTAAAAACATCATAACCTCTTCATAACATATCCAAATTAAGTAAGACCAAATGTGTTGGTTAGAGTAAAATCTAGTATTCTTTGTAACATTTTCATATCCATTCAACAAATATTTCGTGTGGGGCACACTCTACAAGTTCACTCTCTAGAATAAGCCAGAATTCAACAAGGTATGTCATTTTTGCTATAACTCCTCTTATGAGAGGTTCCAAGTAGTGAAACCTGGAGGAATTTCATAAAACACACTGAAGAACATTGTGTACTATTTTCATATATTTATTCATTACAGGTACATAGTTATGATTATTTCAAGTTAGGGTTGTTGACTAATCCAAAACTAGTCATGTGAGACTAAAGAAAAGTTTGATGAACATGCTAGTCTCTTGTTGTTAAAGTTAAGGAAGGTTTGTAGGTATCTAATAATATACACTAGTTCTATTACAAAGTTACAAATCATACTTGTATGATGAAATTGATGAGGGATTTTAGTTGAGGTACATGTTGGGTACATGGTTGATACAAGTAGTTGATGAGTTGGCACATACATGAGGTGTATAGTTGATAATGTTGGTACATATTGATGAGTAGTTGATACATGATTGGTACATACTTGGTACATGGTTGGAGGCACTTGTTAGTATTATTGTTGACACATGGTTTATGGATGATGTAGCATACTTGTATTGGTATATTATTACAAGAATATATTGATCTTGGTGATGATAATGAGTTTTTGTGTTATGCTTGGTTGATGCACATCTTCGAGAGTTGTCTTGGTGATTGATCTTGGTGAGTAGATCTGATTTGGTTGATAAGATTGATGAGACAGGTTGTTGTGATAGGTTGTTTGTACATGTTGTTGTGACATGTTATTTGTACAGGTTTGGTGCATGGTTGATGCACTTGTTCATGGTACAGGTTGAGGTACATGTTGGTGCATGGTTAATGAACTTGTTTATGGTACAGGTTGACTACAAGTTGTTTGGTACAGGTTCGTGCATGGTTGATTCATGTGTTTATGGTATAGGTTGAGGTACATTTTTATGCATGGTTGATGCATGGTTCAGGTTATTGGTACAAGTTGTTTGGTGCAGGTTGATTGGTATAGGTTTATAGTAGTATATCTTACAGTGATAGTGTGATAATGGTTCCATCATTCTACTTCTATATCAGGGTGGTTGAACGGGGAAATGACTGGTTGTTGTAGTCACCTTCTGGTTGTAGCCGAAGAACATAGGGGTTTGTAGCCTCCTTCTAGTTGTAGCCATAGAATTGGGGAGTTGGATCTTCCTTCAGGTTGTAGCCTGAGAAACTAGGGGGTTGGAGCCTCCTTCCAGTTGCAGCTAGAAAAAAAAAAAAAGTTGGTGCTTCCAATGAATGTAATTCTTAGACATATAGGAAAAATCATTTTGTGGTTTTATCCCTCTTTGGGTTTCCACGTAAAACACTGGCGTACTCTGTATGTGTGTGATTGCTTATTTTTTCATTTTTTATTTACTCTACAACTATTGGATGATAATTCTACATTGATATAACACTTGGATTATAAAATAAATGTTCAAGCAAGAAATTCCTATGTGGCCCCACGTAACATTGAATGTTTCAAATGTCATAACTATGGACACATAGCTCTTGATTGTAGAAGAATGATCTATACTTCCATGAAAGAGAACATTGATATCAGATGTAAGAAAGTGTGGATAAGAAAACACAAAGAACAAGTGAAAAAAGACCAGGTCCCAGAGATCACAAGATTGGCAATAAAACGAAATGAAGAAAATTCTATAGACAAAAAAAAAGATGTCAGATAGAGAAAGGTTTGGAAAATAACTGAAAGAAAAGAAGGACAGGTAAATAAGGAACATGTTCAAGAGATTATATTTTCAGGCATTGTAGTGAAAGATGAATCCACACACAGAAAGAAAGAAGTCATATCTCAAAGAGATGATGAATCTACCAATGAAGATGATGATGAATCTACCAATGAATATGATGATGAATACATGTCAGAGAAGGAATTGTTCTGAGCCATACGGCTTAGAGACTCCCAGATAATATTAATATTAGACATGGGGACTCTATGTGATAGTTGTGACAAACCAAAGAACCATCCTTCGAGCAGCTTGCAGAGTTTGAGAAGACATATTCGGAGCAATAAGTTCGCAAAAGTATAGTTTGATAGATTAATCAAGATTTCATGATAGTATAGTGATAAATGGGTCAGCATTATGGACAGTTGTGCAAGTAGAGTCTTGGACAATATGGAAAGAGATTGATTTGTAAGAATACTTAGCAGGTTTGGACAGATATATTATAGTGGACGAGAGAATGGATTCATAGATTGGTTGAGAGAGTGGTTCAGAGACAAAGGAACATCATCATAATGGATGATAATTACACCGGAAATGGCTCTAACAATGCTAATGGATTCCAAATTGACAGATATTTTTTGGACACATGTAGTGCATACAACAGTTCACATTCAAAACAAAGTAATGCTCAGAAGAAAAAATGACAAAACTCCCTATGAACTATGGAAAGGAAGCGCAGACAACAACCTCTACGTCAAGGTAGTATTTTATTAATTGAAATTTATATTGATGATATTTTTTTTGGAAGTACTAATGACAGGTTAAGCCATAAATTTGCAAAGGATATGCAGAATGAATTTGAAATGTCATTACTTGGAGAACTATCCCTCTTTCTGGGTCTTTAGATATTTCAAAGAAACCAAGGAATTTTTATTTCTCAAACTAAGTATATCATAGAAATGATAAAGAGGTTCAGAATGGAATATTTCAAGCTAGTTACCACTCCTATGCAAACTAGTTGTAAGTTGAGCAAAGATGATGATTCAAAGTCTACAAAACAAAGGCAATACATGTCAATGATTGGTAACTTACTATATGTGACAACATCCACACCAGATGTAATGCATGTAGTTGGATAGGTAGCACGATTTCAAGCAGCATCAAAGGAACCACATGTATTAGTAGTGAAGAGGATTTTCATATATCTCAAAGGAACAAAAGAGTTTGGATTATGGTATCCAAAAGGAAAGGATATATCACTTATTTCCTACACATATGCAGATTGGACAGGCTACATTGATGACCGATGAAGCACCAGTGGAGCAGTGTTCTACTTGGGTGAGTGTTTAGTATCATGGAAAAGCAAGAAATAATCATCGATATATTTATCTACAGTCAAGGCTGAGTATATTGTAGCAGCAACATGTTGTACACAGGTTCTATGGATGAAACAAACTCTAATAGCTATACAGGTTAAGTATGATGATCCCATTCCAATCTATTGTGATAATACAAATGTCATAAGTATCTCAAAGAACCCGGTGATGCACTCCAAAATGAAGCACATTCCAATCAAGTATCACTTTCTACGAGAACATGTTGCATAGAACAACATCAAAGTTGAATATGTGGGCACAAAAGAATAAGTGGCAGACATCTTTACAAAACCGCTTCCATGGGAAGCCTTTGAGTATCTTCACCAGAGACTTGGAGTAATTTCTACTCCAAAATGAATGCTTTCGAATACTTGTCTTATATGCCTTATATTTACAGGAGGAAGCACCATAAAGAGGACAGTTCAGGTTGGGAGATCAGTTTCAGGAAGATCTCAGTCAGGGAGAGTATCCCCAAGGATAGTTCAGTTAGGGGGAGTAGCCCCAGATGGAAAGATACATTTTCCATTGATAACAAAGGGGGAGATATTTATCAAATGCAGGATAGAAATGCTTGGACAGAGAGAACGAAGGCATGTAGATAGGGGGAGCAACCCAAGGAGAGTTCAGTCAGGGGGAGCATCCCCAAAGGGAGATACCCTTTTCCATTGATGTCAAAGGGGGAGAGATAGAAACATTGATGAGGAGTATAAGCATGAATGTTATCATGACTAAGTGTTTCCATCAATGTTGGTGTTGCCATCAATGCCAAAGGGGGATATTTTCAGACAAATGGCTTAGTTTGATGGACAGTTGGTATGTATTTTTAGTTGTCATTGATGTTGTTGGCATAGGGGAAGACCCAGGGTTCAGCTCCAAGAGCGCACCAACAAGCCCTAGTTGTTGGCCCTTTCGGAAACACCTGCAAAGCAGATGCAGTCTCACCCAAAGCATCTATGAGGGGGTTGCAGGATAGAGATGTCTACAACCAGGGGAATATCAAGTGGATCTATTACAACAATAATACATCATGCATCTATCATTCAACAAGCTATATCTATCCTTCACAGCTATAGATTTGATCTAATAAAATAAGGAAGGTAACAATACAACAATGAAAGAGATCAAAGCATCACTCACACACACAACAACAGATGTACGTGGTTCACCCTCTCTCTAGGGCTACGTCCACAGAACTGTGATTATGATTCATTAAGCTCAAGCATATAGTTCGTATCTGCACTCTCAGTTAGCAGATTCTCTTTCTTCTCTCTCTTTCTCTCCTCTTCCTGCGCACCCAACTGCAGGACTTGACCTTCGCACACAACAGAAGATCTTACAATACCAGAAGGCTTCTTTTCTCTCAACACTTCTCTCTCTCAATACAATGATCCCTCACTCAATACTATAGCTAGATCAACAACAATATTGTACTATAGAATTACGAACCAAACCTAGGCCCTTTAGACCTCTATTTATACATTATGACACCTCACTGACAACCTTAGGCCGAAACCTAGGTGTGAAAAACCTAAAAGACCAAAACCCTAGGTGTCTAAAACCCTAGGTCAACTTGACCAGCTTTTTCTGGGCTTCGCCAACCTGTCCTTCCTTCCTTCTCGCGCGGTGCTCCAAAGCATCCAACAGTGGATTTTTCCGCTTGATGAGTTGTCTATGACCCATATTCCTTGTTGATCTGTCATCCTTGATCTCCTCATCCAATGGCTTGCATTTCCTTTCTTCGCTCCATCTTTTCTACTCTTTTGCTTACTTCAACCTAGTGACAGTCACTATGTCTCCCGTAAAGTTCGTTTTTCACCTTTTCTTCCTTGTTCTTTGATTCCTTCCATAACCAAGGGCCAAGAGGCCCTAAACACTCACCTATGACTTGTCCTGAGGCACTTTGGATCCGATCCTTCTATTTTTCTTCGACTTTGGACTGCGTAGGGCAGCCTTGGTTTCTGCTTTATGCCCCCTCTCCCTCCTTATGCAGAATTTATTTTCCGTGTCTGGTACCCAATTTCAACTACACCTGGTACTTAGACCATTTTTCTCATGCTTTTACTGAGATTTGCGAGGCAGCTGGTTTTCATAATACAACTTCAGCCGACTCCAATTCACCAATCCTTCCTTCCATTCTCCCTTCAATGTTTTTAGTTGTGTAGATCCTCCTTCTGTAACATAGGCGATCTCATATGGTCCAAGTCAATGTGTTCTTAACTTCCTTGGGTGTCTTATAAACTTACTGTTATACACTAGTACTAAATCACCTTGCTTGAGTTCCTTCTTCTTAATGTTCCTGTCATGATATGCCTTCTCTCCTTCCTTCTCAACCTGCTGATGGAATCCTGCAATGAATCTGTCTTATTCCAGTTCAACCAACTGTGCGAGCCTTTCTTGAACAACACCAGTGTCATCCATACCTGTAAAAGAAACAATTCTTAAGATTTGTCCCAAGTATTCCATCGAGACAACAGCTTCGAGACCATAAACCAACTTGAAAGGAGTATACATTGTTAATTTCTCGCAAGCGGTTCAATAGGCCCATAGTACTACAGTTACTCTTAAGTCCCAATCATCCCTATTCACAATGCAAATCTTTGTTAATGTTGTCTCTAAGATCTTATTGAATGCTTCAACTATTTCATTTGCTTGTGGATGGTAAGGTGTACTCTTTTGATGGTGGACTGCAAATTCTTCAGTCAGGGCTTCAATTGTCTTATTGATGAAGTGTGTACCTTGATCACCCATAAGGATCTTGGGGCATCCAAACCTAGTTATTATGTCATCAAATATAAAAGACGCAGCTGTAGTTGCACTACAGTCTTTAAATGCTCTGGCTTTGGCCCATCTGATTAAGTAATCTATAGCAGTAATGATATACCTTTCTCTTGTGCACTTTCCTAGTGGGTTTATAGGTCCCACGAAGTCAATGGCCCACTTTTCAAATTCTTGTAGGGTCATCTGCAGTGCTAATAGTATTTCATCTCTTCTGGATGGTTTCCCAATTCTCTGGCATACATCACAGGCTCTGGCATAATCTTTATCATCTCTGTGTAAGGTGGGCCACCAAAGGCCGGCTCTGAGGACCATCTGTGTAGTTTCTCTCCCTGCGTAGTGTCCTCCTACGATGCCTTCATGACCTTCTTCAAGGATCAATGGTCGCTCTGTCTCCATAAAAAATCTTCTTAGTATCTCATCAAGTCCCAGTTTGTATAGCAAACTAGCTATAAGTGAAAATTCTGCAGTGCGCACCACTAGTTGTTTCTTCTAGGTAATTGTATACTCACTAGGTGCCATTCCTATTTACAGGAATTGGACTATGTCTGTGAAGTGGTCATCAATATTTCTAATGGCAAGCAGTTGTGCATCCAGTAGTGTATCCTCCAAACTGGTGGGTTCTTTGCCATGTTCTAGCCTCGACAAGTGGTCAGGACCCTTGTTCATTCTTCTTGGCTTAACTATGATTTCAAAATCATATTCTAGAAACAACAGAATCCATCTGCATATTCGTCCCCCCAACACTGGTTTATTGACTAGATATTTCAGCACCAAGTGATCTGTAAACATTTTCAAGTGTCCTCCCAACAAGTAGTGGCAGAATTTTTGCAACACATACACCATGGCTAATCCTTATCTCTCAGTAGTGGTGTAGTTGATATCCATTG
This sequence comes from Picea sitchensis, assembly GCA_010110895.2. Lineage (NCBI taxonomy): Eukaryota > Viridiplantae > Streptophyta > Pinopsida > Pinales > Pinaceae > Picea > Picea sitchensis. Next base: position 38,497 of record SNQJ01S0039874.1, read on the forward strand.
TAGATAGCTTCCTGCTAGCAAAATCTAACATATGGTTGATCTCCCCTTCTCTTGGTTGTGCCAGTACTGCTTCCAATGCAATAGAAGACGCATCGACGTTCACATGAAATTCTTTGCTCCAATATAGAAAAACCAGAATGGGTGCAGTGACCATCTTCTGTTTTAGTGTGTCGAAGCTCTGTTAGCATTCGTCTGTCCAGCCAAACTAACAATCCTCTTCAACAGCCTCTCCATCGGTGTTGTGATTTGGGCATAGCCTTTAATGAATTTCCTGTAATAGCCAGTATGTCCTAGCACAGTGCACAGTTGTTTGACTGAAGTAGGAGGTGGAAAATCAACTATAATTGCAATTTTAGATGGATCAACCAACAATCCCTGCTTGCATACAATGTGGCCTAATAACACTCCAAATGGTGAGAAGAAGATGCACTTCTTCAGATTCAAGGAAATTTGACATTGCCTACATTTATCCAACATTAGCCTTAGACATTCAATATGATGTTTCAACAAACTAAACACAATCCAGTTATCAAAATATCCTTCTAAAAATTTATACAAAAATTCTTTGAACGCATTGATCACCACCCTGGAAAAGATGGTTGGGGCATTCTTCAGTCCAAATGGCATTACTGTATATTGGTAGGATCCCCATTCTGTGGAAAATGTGGTCTTTTGGCGGTCCTCCTTAGAAATTTGGATCTCATAGTATCCTGAAAATCCATCTATAAAAAAATATACCTTCTGGTCTCCCATGTTGTCTAATACTTCATCAGTGAATGGTGTAGGGAAAGGGTCATGCAGACAGGCATCATTCAAATTTCTAAGGTACACACATATCCTTATTTCTCTTGTCTTCTTGTCTTGCATGACCATAGGACTAATACACTCTGATTCTTCGACAGGTTCAATAATCCCTGCTTCCAGCATTCTGTCGAGCTCAATATTCACTTTTTCCTTATATTTTGGGTCCAATTTGTAGAGTCTTTGCTTGACTGGATTCACACCTAGTTTCAAAGGGATCCTCATTTATCCCATAGGACCTTTGATACCCTTCATATTAGTGAAATTGGTCGAAAACAATTCTTGATATTCGTGCAGTAACTCTGTAATCTTGTCAATGGTAGAATCATCCCAATAATCTCCAACATTGGAAAGCTTCAGTGTCTCCTCTGTCCCAATGTTGACTTTTTTAATCTTGATTGGATGACCAATAAATGGTATCTCAACTCTTGGTCCTTCCACATTTATTTGGCCTTTTGTTTCAATAATGTTTACCTTCCTGGGATCATCATCGTCATCAGCATTGATGTTGTAGCAACTCTGCAATTTCTAGAAAGGCACAGTCCATTCGTCCTCTTCTTGTTCCATAGGGAGGCTAGATGCTTCCTTGAATAACTTCTTTATCACAATCTGTAATACTTGGTCTACTAAAGGATATTCACTTTCAAATAAAAAGGTGGTTACAAAGTTCTGAATCATACCTTCCCAATCTGTAGTGACGAGGCACAGCTCCGCTTGAAGGTACCAGTTGATAGGGGTCATTTCCAGTGTGTTAACGAATCTGTGCACCCATTGTTCTCGAGGAATGTTACTCCAGGTCTCTTCAAATCTTCGCACGTGGTCCTTTGGGAAAATTTGATCGGTATATCTTACTTTGCAACTTACTACTTGTGCTGAGAACTGCGTTGTCATCAAGGTTTGTCATTGCATCCAATCTGTGATATTGCTTTTATGCGTCCCCCACCATCTTGCTGGCATGGATTTCAGGGCCACATCCATTGCCAACAATCTTTGTTGTATTGGTACACTTGTTTCAAAATATTATAGGAAGGCTTATAAAGGGTTTAGACCATCAAATGTGGGTAAGATACTCCTTGTTGTGTCGATCCAACGAACTTCTCTAGTTAATCTAGCACATCTTTTGGTAGATAATTCATACATCTAGTTCTGCCAGTTCTCCAGTTCTTCTTCTGAATATGATGAGCATGTGTTGTCACTTCACCAACTTAGATTACCATTGGCTGTAGGGTTGATGTAATCTTGTTGTCTAGCTGTTAGTTTGTAGATATTTTCCAATTTGTATGCGTGATCTTCTTCTCTGATGGGCTCTGTGTATCGCGGACTTTCGTCTGGATCTAAGGGTGCAGTGACCCTAAGGCCATCTCTTTCAAATGTCATATGTCTTTTCTTCAAATCAACAACAGTGGAATTGTTGAAGGCCCAATCAATTCCTAGTAATGTAGGGTAAGGGCAGCTATCATCAACAATTTCAATTACCTCAAAATATGCAAACGTTCTAACTTCATCGATGTCCATAGGGACATTCTCCAATCGTCCGAATGGGTTTACATATTTCTTATTAGCCATCCTAAGTCTGATAGGGGAATAGATCAACCTCGGTTTTCCCATTAGTGCCCAGGTTTTCTTCGTCATGACATTGACCTCCGACCCTAAGTCGAGGACCACATAGTCTATATCATACTCTCCTATTTGAGCATTCAAATGTAATTATTTATTTGTCCTTCTCTTCTTACCAATTTGGTGTATTTCCCTATTCAGTAAGTTGTCTATCTTCCCTAGCTCATACTTCTTGATTAAGTTTTGTAGTTCTTGCACAACGTTCTCATCCTGAATTAACTTAATACAAGTGTATACAAATTCAATGAGCTTACTAACCTCTTTTCCTCCTTTTGGTGAAGCCAACTAATCAAATTCCTGAGGCATCCCATATTCTCTGATTTTTGGTCATGTTTTGGAGGAAGAACCTTGATCTTCTTTGAACTCTTGCCTTGCTTCCTCAAATATTTGTCTTTCTTTCTTCACATCAAAATTTTGGGTCTTCTCTATAGCTTTCTTGATGCCTGAGTCTTCAGTAATATTTCCTTGGGTCATTCTATCCACTCCTACGGTAGTGCCTCCTCGAGTAATAACAACGACTCTAGGGTCTTCTCCATGAGGTTCAACATAGATCAATTGCACTTGTGGGATCTGTTGGGGTCCTCGTCTTTCCTGAAGCTTAGATAGCAGCACAGGGTAGTCCTCGATGACATGCTTGAAGGAGTTGTAATAACTGCAAGTGGTACAAGGGTTCTGACAGTCCCTTGCTATATGTCCTGGCTGCATGCAATTATAACAGATTATTTGTCCTCAGCCTCGGCCCATTCCTCGTCCCCATCCTCTTCCTCTATATCCACCGCGAGGATTGAAGTTTCCTCTTCCTAGGGAGCTATACTTCCCATTGTTTCCTTCTTGATATACTTCACCTTGGATCTTATATATGTCTCTTGATGTTTCATGCATGAGATCATAAGCTCTGCAATCTCTATCGTCATGCCCTACTAATTTACAGAATGTGCAATACAAGTTTGTGGGTGTATGAATGTATTTCGGCATGTAATAGCACTCACCAAGGCAATGTCGATTTCTGCATAGTACTTCACACCAAGGTAAGGTGACTTTTTTCAAGGGGCTTGGGGCTCCAGAAGCCAAGTATTCATTAAATAGAGGGTAGTGTTCCTTGTCATGTCCTTCTGATCTGTATCTTACACACCAGATATCTTCTCTTTTTTCCTTCCCCTTGTCCTTCTTCATGTCTTCGACCTGTATAGACAAACTAGTTAGCTGACTCAAAATCTGACTCATTCCTGAGTTGGATTCTCCCATAAGGGTTGATTCAAGCTTCATGGCGATATCCAATGCTTTTGCCAATGAAGTAATCTTTTGTTGCATCAGGGGGACTCTTATATGTGGTAAGAGAGCAACGATGAACCATTCTTTGTTCTGCTTGCCCATGATCTTAAAGGTCAATCTTCTTATGAGGGTCTTGAATCTCTGATCGAACTCCCAAATAGGTTCGGATACCTTTTGCTTGATCTCTTTCAGCTTTGTAATACATTGGGACTCCAACTTAGTTTTCTTAAACTTTGTAATCAGTGGGTTCTTGATCTCATTCAATGGCTTAGGCTGCGCAAGTCCTTGGACACGCTTCATGTACCAACTCAACGCGCGGTCTCTCAGTGTAGTGCTTAAGTGGTTCTTTTAACAGCTTCATTGGTAATATTTTTAATGTCCCATATGGCCTCGCATAGGAACCAGTGTTGATCAGGATCTTCAGATCCACCTCCTCTAAAGATAGGGATCCTCATCTCATCTTCCATGGAGTTTCCTAGGTTTGCTTTCTTAGTGGATGTTGAGCTCCTAGTAATAGGGCTCTGTGGACTCTAGTGATTTGGAATGTTCTGATTACTCAGTGTTTCTGAAACAACAAGAGGATTGATATTACTTACTTGAGTAGCCTGTGCAGTTCCTGACGTTTCTGGCTCATTTCAATGAATTTCTTCAGTTGCTTCTCCCTCTGGCCCCATCGGTTCTGAATGTTCTTTGTCCATCAGATCTTGCTCTTCTCCACTGTAGAAACCCTCTTCCCCTTAGTTTTTCTTAAATAGGTTCTCAAGGTGAACCCCTCGAAATACTCTTCCACTGTGTGTATGTCCTACTTATGTGTCGTCGTCGTTGTCCGATTTTTTGAACATTAGCCTTTTCAAATCTTCTCGATCTACTATATCTTCAAGATGTTCTTCTCATGCAACAACATCTTGAGTCTCAACTTCAGGACTTGTAAAAATTTTCCTATGGGTCCTTTAAAGAAATATATTTCAGCATGGATGTCTAACTCTACTCTATCAAAAGAAAACTCAGTGATATACCCTCCAATGGTACTATCAAACAAGTGATCTACTTCCCTGGATACAATGTAATCAACCCTTTTAACCTTCTAGATCAGCACCGATGTCTAAACTACAGGAGATCTAGGTCTTATCTCGAACTGGGTATCTGCTAACCTAGCTAACCACTCATGTAGCTCTTGACGAATCCCTCTAAATAATATCTCATGAATGTCGGTAAATATATATTTCTCCAACCAATCTTCTGAACTAAGATTAGGGTTCTTGTTATGGGCTTCATCAAAGTCCCTTACTTGAAATTCTATCCACTTTTGAATCTCTGTCTTCGATGGGAACCACCTTGACATTCCCTCACGAAGATTCTTGTCCTGGCAATGGAACCATTTGTTGGCACAGGGGCGGACCTAGGGTTTAGCTCCAAGAGCACACCAAAAATCCCTAGCTACTGACCCTTTTGGGAACACCTGCAAAGTATATGCAGTCTCACTCGAAGCATCTATGAGGGGGTTGCAGGACAAAGATGTCTACAACCAGGGGAATATCAAGTGGATCTATTACAACAACAATACATCATGCATCTATCATTCAACAAGATATATCTATCCTTCACAGCTATAGATTTGATCTAGTACAATAAGGCAGGTAACAATACAATAGTGACAAATATCAAAGCATCACTCACACACACAACAATAGATGCGTGTGGTTTACCCTCTCTCTAGGGAAACATCCACAGAACTGTGCTTATGATTCATTAAGGTCAAGCATACAGTTCTTATATGCACTCTTAGTTAGTAAATTCTCTTTCGTCTCTCTCTTTCTCTTCTATTCCTACGCACCCAGCTGCAGGACTTGACCTTCACACACAACAGAAGATCTTACAATACCAGAAGGCTTCCTCTCTCTTAGCACTTCTCCCTCTCAATACAATGATCCCTCACTCAATACTATAGCTAGATCAACAACAATATTGTACTGCATAATTACCAACCAAACCTAGGCCCTTTAGACCTCTAATTATCCATTGCAACACCTCACCGATAGCCTTAGGCCAAAACCTAGGTGCCAAAACCCTAAAATACCAAAACCCTAGGTCAACTTGACCCTCTTTTTCCGGGCTTCGCCAGCCTGTCTTTCCTTCCTTCTCTCGCAGTGCTCCAAAGAATCCAACGGTGGATTTTTCTACTTGATGAGTTGTCCACGATCCATATTCCTTGTTGATCTATCATCCTTGATCTCATCATCCAACAGATTGTATTTCCTTGCTTCTCTCCATCTTTTCTGCTCTTTTGCTTTCTTCGACCCAGTGACAGTCACTGTGTCTCCCGTGATGTTTGCTTTTCACCTTTTCTTCCTTGTTCATTGCTTCCCTCCATAACAAAGGGCCAACATATGTCAACTATTGGAGAGTGATATTGTATATTTATGTCAACCCTTAGTGATTGATTTCAACCCTTGGAGAAAGTCTAGTAGCAAATTCTGGTAACACAAAGGTTTGGGTAATGGGCCCAAGTTTGTTTGATGTATAATGGTATGAGTTTTAATATATTTGAAGGTAATACTATTCTATATGGGTATTACATGTCATTCCATTTCCATTGTTATGTGGAACATCACATAACTCCTCACGGTTAGAGAGTTATGGCCACGCGAAGTTGGAGAACCCAAGTTTGGGTAATGCACCCAAGTTTGTTTGATGGATAATGGTATGCGTTTTGATATATTTATAGGTAAGAATATTCTATATGGATAGTACATTTCATTCCATTTCTAGTGGTATGTGGAACATCACATAACTCCTCACGGTTTGAGAGGTATGGCCTTACGAAGTTGGAGGACCCTCATATGTCATCTAGAAACCCCAAAAGGTCAAAGTAGTCAAAGTGGTTTAAGAGATTTTAGAAGGTAAATAATAAAGTGAACTGATGATTTTTCTATAATTCAAAGTGAATACAAAATAAATTATTTAAATAATAAATTTTATGGAGAAATTAGAAGTGGGTTAACCCTAAAATAAGGAAAGTGGGCAAAGTGACCTAGAAGATGATTCTCATGAAGCTACTTGGAGAGTATAAATAAGAGGCAAGGCTCTCTTATTTTACATAACACTTGAGCATATTGAATATCTATAGGTTATTGAGGTAACCAAATTATATCTAAGCTGAATTTTAGAGGGTAGGTGAAGAAAATAAGGTTGGAATTCAAGGGAGGATAAATTATTTTGATGATGCTTTCTAAGGTATGTTATTTATAGGTCATTTCACCATTTTCGCAATAAATTGTTTTCTAGAATGATTCAAACCATGAAATTGATAGGACATTGAGTAAACATATCCAGGTATCTTTGGTACAAATTTCATCTTGTGGTTCTCTGTATTTTTGGAGTTACACTCTATGGAAAATAAGGTTTGTGGCTAGTCCTGAAACTAGTCTAAAACAGGTGTTTGAGGTAAAAATGTCATAACTTCTTCATAACATATCCAAATTCAATAATACCATATGTTTTGGTTATAGTAAATTCTGTAGTATTCTATGTAACATTTTTATATCCATTCAATAAATATTCTGTGTGGGGCACGCTCTGCAAGTTTGCTCTCTAGAATAAGCCAGAATTCAGCAAGGTATGTCATTTTTTTCTATAAATCCTTTTCTGAGAGGTTCCAAGTAGTGACACCTGGAGGAATTTCTTAAAGCACACTGAAGAATATTATGTACTATTTTCATATATTCATTCATTACAGGTACATAGTTATGATTATTTGAAGTCAGGGTTGTTGACTAATCCAAAACTAGTCATGTGAGACTAAAGAAAAGTTTGATGAAAATGCTAATCTCTTGTTGTTAAAGTTAAGGAAGATTTCCAGGTATGTGATAATATACACCAGTTCTATTACAGAGTTATAATTCATATTTGGATGATGAAATTTATGAGGGATTTTGGTTGAGGTACATGTTGGGTACATGGTTAAGACAAGTAGTTGATGAGTTGGCACATACATAGGTGTATAGTTGATAATGTTGGTACATCTTGATGAGTAGTTGATACATGATTGGTACATACTTGGTACATGGTTGGAGGAACTTGTTAGTATTATTGTTGACACAT
>SNQJ01S0039874.1:67857-82051 GCA_010110895.2 Picea sitchensis
GGGGGGGGCATACCTACCCCCCCTAGGACCCCCCTAGGAAAGCGTCCGGTGCACACAGCACAAACATAGCACTATTATGAGGGATCGTCAAACGCAGTTGTCATATCTGATGCTCCCACACACACACATGCAAAGAATATAGCACATACCCAACAACATTATGATCTGGATTAGATTGTACTCTTAGTGATGAATGAGTTTCTATTTTCCAAAATTTATAATTTATATGGAAACCATTTTCCTTTGCGCATTGATGCCACCAATAAAAAATGTAGACCACCATTAACAATTGATGCATGAATCAATGCACTCGATGATGTCAAGATACTAGTATTGAATTTAAAATAACTTGTTTCATGTGTGAATGGTATGACTTGATAACCCCATTTTCTTCTTTTCCAATGTGATTTAAGTTACGACCGCATTTTCCCCACATTTCTAATAAACATCAAAGAACATAAGTTAATAGTTCATAAAAATTCTAGCAGAAATTTGAAATATAAAGTTATAATGAGAATTATAAAATTTAGAAGTATGTGAAATATAAAAGTACCATAGTAATTGAAAATTGAACCATGAAAACTACGACTAGAGTGGAAGCATGTGAAAATTGGAACCACAATATCCAAACCTATTATGTCCATTTATTATGTTCAAAAACACTCAACAAAGGAAATTTCTTCTTGGAATTCATTTAAAATTTTGTGGCCTCTAGAAGCGTAGAATTTACATTTTTCTAGGTGTGCATAATATCATCTAAAAAATTAATCATGGCATGCCTTGTAACTTTCATCACATAATTTTGTAACCATGTCTTTTTGACATGTCAATTGCATAGGTAGACTTCATATTTGTATAATGTGTTTATAACAATGTATGCAACATTGCATTTCGAGAAATGGAGAAAAAAAACATCCTCATATGTATCTATTCTTGATTGCAGAGATCTTCGTTGTTGCATCATCTACCATGAATCGATTCAATTTCCATTCCAACTTACCCATGCATACTTTACTATGTAGTGTTTTCATCCATTTAACAATATTAGAGGTAATATATCTTGACATGAGAACCCATGCCACGGGAACACCATTATGTTGGGAATCAAATGCCAACAATGTATACATTTGAAACTACATAAAAATCAATAAGAAATCAGTTACTTGTTTGGATCATATTATAAATTAGTTTCTTTATTATAGGTTTGAATTGAGGATTTTTTGAGTGCTGCGATATTTTCATTATGTTCCTTATAGGCTATATCTTTCAAGAAATGTTTTTTGGGTTGGTCACTAATTTTAATCTAAAGAACACTTTCACATAGTTGAGAACTCCTTGCTTGACGGGAATCATCCACTCAAAGCATATGATTCATGTACATGGGATAGTATGGTGTTTCCTCATCATAAGGGAACCATTCCAACTCTTCCATGAGCACACTAAATTCATAAAGCAAGGCCTTGTTACGATTGCAACAAATTTTAGAAATATTATTTCCATTCCTACATAGAAAGGTTGACACTAATGTAGACTCTCGGTTGCGTTCATGGGTGGAAAAATATTTCATGTTCATGGTAGATAAAATCCTCTAACAATGTTTCAATCTACTTTCAAATTCACCATAAGTAAATTGGGAGGCCGAGGAAATGCACCTAAACTATGCAGGGTAGTTGGGTAATTTTTTTAGTTGAGAAATCACCGGTCCAATGGAAAAATTCCACCAAGGTATTTTTACCATTTGAAGGGACTTAAAGAAACATTTTTTTCACGTGATCTAGGTCATTGAATTGAAAAAAGAAAATCCTTTTTTTAGGTTGCATGTATGTGTACAATTACATTTGTGTGGCTCCCAAACCTCTCTAATGTGGTTCCAAATTATTGACTTAAGGGGAACCCTTCCTACAAAGTATCATAGGATGGATCCCAACTTGAAAAAATTACATAAAGTATCACATTCATAATCAATATACTAATTGTTAGGGGGAATTCATTACCTTATAATACACCCTAGACTAGACAAATTGCCCAGGTACTTTTTACACTATCTCCACTATTTGGGATAGTATCAAAAAGAAAATTGACAATGGATTTTGTGGTGAGGCCATATCCCTCTTTTATGATAGAAAGGATGTGTCCTAACAGGGTAATCAAGTCGCAGTGAATGAAAAAATATGGCACAATAATGAAACAATAACTCAACAACAACCCCTAGGATCATGATCCTTCAAGCCATGGCTCAAATCCTCAAAAGGATTTTCAAATTAGTGACTCTTTTCCAAAAGAATCATAATTTCATCAAGGAGGAGTGAAAAATATGATATTTTGGCGCTAATTTAGCCCCTTCAACCAATGATTATAGGATGATATATCTAAGCTCATGCACCTTCTAAAAATTGTTGAGATGTTAAGTGCCAAGGGATACCACCTTGAATCCAAGTTTCATTAGATTAAATCTAGGGATAAGAATGATTAATATTTCTTCAGGGCCTTAGCATCTAAAGAGCCCATGGAAAAAAACTATTTTCTTAAACATATGGAGAGAAGAATGACTTGTTACCTGATGATTTAGAAATAATTTGTGGTGCACTATAAGATCATATTCCAATATTAAGCATTGAATGAGGAATATATGGTGGTTGCATAAAATTATGTGGATGTGGACCCTCATAGGTTTTATGACATTCAAATAAATCTCTATGATCAATGACAATCATTGAATGAGTTAATCATAACTCTCTCAGATGTGATCAAGGATAAATCCCACAAATGTGATACCAAGATTGCCATTTGATTTCTACAAGGATAGACTTTCTTAGGCTCAACTTGCTCCAAGTTTATAAAGAATCCACCATGACACAACCATTGGGTAACATCGTTAACAAGGAAATTGTTAACTACATTCCTAACGTTGTTGACCCTAAGATACTTATATATTGGAAACCGAACACACTTATAATCCACCATGACACAACCATTGGGTAACATCATTAACAAGGAAATTGTTAACTACATTCCTAAAGTTGTTGACCCTAAGATACTTATATATTGGAAACCGAACACACTTATAAACACATCTTATAAGATTTTGTTGACACACCTACCAATAACTTAGAGGGGGAGGGGTGAATGAGTGTGGGCCTCTTCCCAAACTTCCCTCTTGCAAAAACTCATCAATTAGCATTCAACATTTATTCATTACCCATTGTTGTCATTTATAACCGCTAGATGTGAGCATTACATCGCCAACATATATCAGCAAGCAATATATCATCAACAAGTCATCACCACAAGGAACACAAAGAACACAAGATACGTACAATTTTCTTTTATTACTTGGACTACAATCCTTGGGGTTTATCGCCATCAACCTAATAGAGTACAACTCTACAAGAGCACTGAATCTATAATGCAAGGTGACTCATCTTGCATATTCAGCACCAACCGAGATGAGGCACAATCCTCAACAGATATCACCGCACCATAAACAGCAGAGCATCAACCATAACCAACTGTGCCAAACAACCTCAGAATCAACTCAGACCATAAACAAGTGCATCCAACCATGCACCCTCAAGTATATACCAATCATGTTTCCTACAACCACTCATCAACAATGACTCATCAATATGTACCCAACATCATCAACTATACACCTCATGTTTGTGCCAACTCATCAACCACTTGTCTCAACCATGTACCAACATGTACCCCAACCAAAAGCACTCATCAATTTCCACATTATAAAAATATGATTTGTAGCTCTCAAATAGACCCGGTAGTTTCTGATCACATTTCTCCAAACCTTCATTAACTTTTAACAGCAAGAAACTAGCATTTTCATCAAACTTTTCTTTTAGTCTCACATTCTAGTTTTGGATTAGTCAACAACCCTAACTTGGAAGTAATCATAAATTTGAAACCTAGAATGTATAAAGATCCTCAAACTGATAACACAATGTTCTTCAAGCAGTTTTATGCAATTCCTCCCAAGTGTCACTACTTGGAACCTCTCTAAAAGGAGTTATAGCAAAATGGCATACCTAGTTGAATTCCCTGGGCTTATTCTAGAGAGTGCCCCTGTAGAGCGTGCCCCACACATAATATTTGATGAAATGATATGAAACTATTACTAAATAGAATAATAAATCCTTTTTCCCCTAACCGACACATTTGGTCTCACTCAATTTGGATCTGTTATGAAGAAGTTAGCGACGTTTTAATTTAAACACCCGGGATTTGACTAGTTTCGTGGACTCTGATAAACCCTATTTTCCACAGAAAACTCCAAAAATACAACGACCCACAAGCTGAATTCTTAACCAAAGATACTTGAATATTTTTTCACACTTGTATAGCAATTTCTGTGGATCTGAATCATTATATAAAAAATTATAGCTAAAATGGTGAGATGACTAGTAATAATATGGCCTTAGAAAGCACCATCAAAAGAATTTATCCTTCCTTGCATTGGCCTTCTTTTCAATTTTCATCCTGAATTTCGGCTAAGATATCATTTGAAAACTCTCAGACACATATATATATATTCAATATGTCAAGGTGATTCAAATGAGAGAGCCTTGCCCTTATTTATACTCTCAAAGTAGCCTCCTTAAAAACATATTCTGGGTCACTTGGTCCCACTTTCCTATTTTAGGGTTATCCACCTCTAATTTCTCCATTAAAATTATTATTGAAATAATATTTACCTACTTCTAGGTCACTTTACCTTTTTTCCCTATTTTTAGGGTTAACCATTTTCCAAAATCAAGAAGGAATATTTTCCATAAATATTCCTTATTGTCACCTTATTTTATCATTTCTTCTTTAGGGTCACTTTGACTTCTTTTGACTTTGGGGGCTTCAAGCCTTCATGTGAGGGTCCTTCTGGCCTGTAGGCTACAACTCTCTAACCAGAGGAGTTATGTGACATTCCACATACAATTTAAATGGTGGCATGACAATCACTATCCATCTAGGATAGTTTCACCAACAATTTCCCTTTGATCTTCATCTCGTTATTCCCTCATACAAGCATGGGTCCCTCCAACCATTCTTCTAGGATAACTCAACTGTAAAGAGTCTCTCATGAGGGTTTCACCATAAGGGGACCACTTTGCTCATCCATTTGTACCCTATCAATTCATGATAAGACAATAAATGAGTCATCTATACATTTTTCCAACAATGTATCATATACCAATGGAACCACATCGATCCATTCTCATCATGTATCAATGACAACTCATTGATCCATCCTGCATCCATGCATTCTCTCTCATCAAGGACAATATTATATTACATCAATCATCAATCAATCAATCCTTTGACATCAATCAATCACTTGACATCAATAAATGACATCAATCAATCAAACCATTGGCATCAATGACAACATGATCCAACAATTTTGGCTAAGGCCTTGGTGCTCAATGTTAAATGAATCATGCCCAATATTATTCAACTCAAATAAACTGGGTTTATCAAAGGGTGGAACACCAAATCAAGGGTCTTTGTTGTAATTGTTATAAGGAGAACATATGGTTGAACACCAACTCAAGGGTATTTGTTATAATTGTGATGAAACATATTTTTTGGGGAACAAGTATAAGGAACATAAGATTTTTATGGCCATTTCCAATGATGTTTCTCACAAGGATTCCAACGTTTCCCCTATGGAAGAGCTACCCCTAGTAGGTGATCCACTAGAAGTTGAACCTTTGATTTCGTTGAACACCCTCACTAGATTCTTTACTCCCCAAACCCTCAAGTTAATTGACTAAATTAAGCATAGGAAAGTAATCATCCTAGTTGATAGTGGAAACACCCATATTTGTTTCATCACTGCATTTCCCAAGAAATCAATTGTTATATCAGTGCAGTCAACAATTTTCAAATCATGATTTCCAATTGCGGTTCCATGAAATATGGGGGGTGTTGTGAAAATGTGCACCTACAATTTAGTCAGTACCACCTGAAATATCATATGTTTTCTATCGACATGGGATATTGTGAAATTATTCTTGGTGTTGAATGGTTACACACTCTCGACCCCATCACCATGGATTTTAAAGAATTAACCATGAAATTTCAATAGGAGGGACAACAATGTAAGTTCCAAGCAATCATAACAGGATCCCCCAATATCATTAGTTCCCACCTAGTCGAAAAGATACTTAAAAAAGGTCATTATGGAATTATTTCCCAACTCCATTCAATTCAAGCCATTAAGATACCCTCTATACATCCTAACCTCCACTCTATACTCTTGCAACACCAAGTTGTTTTTAACACTCCTCGTGGACTTCCCCCTTTCCATGGTGTCCATGATCATTCCATTCCGCTAGTATTGGGCAATATTCCCCCCAATTTTATCCCTTATCATCATCCCTTTTATAACACACCCGACCCCTTTGTGCTCTTTTAAGGGGTTGGGCATCAAAATTTCTTTTTCCTTAACTCTCTCAAATCCTAATTCTGGTATTTCTGTCATGCCCCTCTCTTCCAAAACTCTCCAATTGAAGATACCCCCCTTTCTCCAAAGTGCATGCTCTTCCAAACTTGCAGGATCTTTCCTATCCCCTTTGAATAATTTGAATAGGTGTTATATTCCCATGCTAGGCCCCTTCCTTCATATGACCTCAGGTTGTCACCCAACACCTACTCTAAGGGTGCTTTGGAGCTTCGGGCTTCAGGAATTTTCACTTCACCAATCGCCAATTCTCCCGAACTCCAAACTAATTATGGCTTCGGGAATTTTGCACACTTCGCCCTCAATTTTCTCCGAAGTCCTTTTCCTCCAAACTGGAAGATCTCCTGCTACACGTCCCTTCCAAATGGATGGCTAAGATGACTTCATGACTCCGACCTTCTGGATTCTTCATGCCTTTGCACCTTTAATCCTCTGAAATGCTCTTGCTTCAGAGTGCAAGATCTGGTGACACCTATCATCACCAATGGACAACCCAAATCTGCTCCATCTCCCATGACTTTAGGAGTTCTCACCCATAAGCGCTCTCTTTCTTCCAGAGTGCTTACCTTCCAGATGGCATGATCTAATGCCAAGTGCCTCTTGGAGATAGACGACCAGGGTCAATTTCACAACTTCGACGTTCTGGGATTTTGATGATATAGAATCTCAATTCTCCCGAAGTGGAACTTCATCGAAGTACCATACGCGAAACCTTCCACTAGACGGTCGGATGGTCGAGAAGGGGCCCCAATGGACTCCCCAGATCAATGACTCACAACCTTTTGTGACTCCGTCATTCGGGTAATTTTTACAGTTATGAAGTTTGGCATCCCATGGCTTCGAGCTTCTGAATCTACGAAGTCTTCAAGAGTTATATCCTTTCGAAATTAGCGCAGGGTCCCTAAATCGTGGTCATATGGACCCTCTGATGGATCTCACGCTATAATCTCTACTCTTATCTGAGATTTGGTTAAGTTCATGGGCATGAGCCTAAGGTCTCTTAGGCTACTGGTTTGAAGGAAGCGCCTTCCTGGCTCATAGAAATTTAAGTTATGAAACAGGGCGGGGTAATCTCGTGAAATTAGCGAGACGGTGGTAGTGCCAAGAGGCTTGCTTTGACTCTAGAACTATGAGGTAACTCCCTAGGGAAAACACTATCGAGGGTTGAACTAGATCAATGGAAAATTGGGCAGAAGAATAAGTCCTCAAGGAGATAAATACATACACATCACTCGATTGGTCAATATAGAGCCCAGTCTTAAATGTATACATATATGCATTCATTCATTATTCCATTTCAAAGAACAAAGCATGAAAACACTTATCAGAACCAGAAGACGTGATGCGACTGTTGAAAGGGGTGCCCGTTTCCACCCAACCATAGGCTCAGTCACTCCTAACGGATTTACCATTGGCCACCCCCGAACTAGGCCACAATGCTTTGAGATCAAATCTTTTCTTTTGGTTCAACGAAAGTTAGGGATGAAGGTTACTCTCCTTCTCCTGACTTAGTAATAGATAGGGATGAATGTTACTCTCCTTTTCCCAACTCCGTCATAGATGGGGACGAAGGTTACTCTCCTCCTCAATCAATCTCTATTTCCTGGGATCATAACTCACTTTACTTCCCAGTTTTTTCTCGAACCCAGGAGGTTAGTCGCTTGTCTCTGCACTCTTCACAGGCCTTCCTTCGTCCACCATGCCTTTCTTTCTTGCCTTCCTCAACAAGATTTCGTGTACCTCAAATTCCTAGTCCATGGTTAGGTCTGGAAGCCTTACAGATGGGCACTATGCTCCATCCCCTCATTAACTCTTGAGGAGATATTCCCACCTACCAACCTGACTGTAATTCATTCATGGGTCAGAGAGTTGTTCTGATCCTGAGCAATTAAATCCAACAAAGTACTGGTCTGGTGGAGGTTAACGCAACCATTCATGGTCCCCTTCACCATCTCTTTCATAACATTTGTGGTCTCTCTTAGAACACCCCCCTTTTAGCAGTCATGCAACACTTATCAATTTTCTAGTAAATACCATAATTTACATTCATTGACCTTTTATACAAAGTTTCATCCAATCAAACATTCACACAGATTGAGTTTTCCATAGTCTCTTAGACAATATAGTTATATTTACAAACTAGGGAAACAGGGGTGTTAAAATCCCCTCCCCCTTAAAGGAACATCGTCCTCGATGCTCTATCTATCAAGAACACATGTGATGCTATTTTTTTTTTAGCTGCTTCGCAAATCCAGATCCTCTTCCTTGGTCAGGTCCTTTCCAGACCCTTAACCTTCGTCACCTGCCTTCAATAATTATTGAACAACAAGCACATTAATATAGTTTCATGCGAAAACATTTTATTGTGCATAAAATTCTGGAAACATTTCACAAATTGCACAATATTCATTTGCATAGTTTGTGGATTCGTATCCAAATGGTTGTCTTGTTATCTAGCCTCATTGTTTCTACTGGACATACCCATTGTGTTCATGATCCCAATCAATAGTTTACAACAACTATCAAAGTATCCTCTGGCTTGTGTTACCACAACACAACATATTCGAGGTGATCATGACTTACCACGGGGTTCTCATGGATCAACAGTAGCCATTTTTCATACTTTCCAGCTTGACATCCTTCATATGTCCTTTCTAGACAGATCTTTTCTTCTCATCTATATCACAGGTATACAAGAGTTCATGAGACATCACCATAAATTTAAATTTCAGAATTTTATTGCAATCCGTCACCCATATATTTTCCAATTTCCTCATTTATTTTCAGATCTATTCTGCATGGAACCAGGTCCACAAATTATGGGACTTTCCTTCCCATAGCAGTTTGTCTCAACAAGCAATTTTGGTCTTCTTTATGGGCTTACAACATTGCCATATCCAAGACTCTTTCTTCCTGCAATTCATTCTTTACATAGCCAAACAAACTGTTAGTTTCTCATGTATGTATATATATTATCACCACATTTAAAATGTCATTACAAACTTTATTAACTTGCACATTCTAACAGTTGCATCACATATATATAAGCATGGAAGGAAACAACATCCCTTACCTATGCATAATTTCATCCTACCAAACTTTTCAAAACATAATTCAGATATCAATTGACTTTAATGAATGTTCCAACATTCGTGGCCACATGCATACCCAATGCATCCTTGCATTGATTTCAAGTTTGCCACACTTTATGACAAGCACTCTTCCATGCTGTGTTGGATCTTAGCCAATCTCTTCACCATATGGCTTATTCATTCTCGTTCATTATTGTAGCAGGATTGTTCTTCCTACTACAGGATGATCACGATCCTAGATCAACACATATGAAAATAAAATTTTCTATTGAATGCACCGAAGCATTCCTTCTTCATTAGTAACGAAGGTGCCCACACTCATGGCCACCCAAATTTTCTTTTCTTGACACCCATACAATGTAAGTAAAATTTCAGAAGGTCCTCCTTCCTTAATCGGAAATTCATTGTCTTCCCTTTATGAATACATGCATTTCCTCAAAGTAATTTCATGCAACATGCTAACTATGAGCACCATTATTCCCATATAACCAGTCCCCATGACCACAATCTAACATAGAGTGCTAAAATCTATCTGTCTTTACTGGTCATGAGGAGCTCTGTTTTCTCTCCATGAGATTGAGAGCGGTGACCTCGGCTCTATTCTTTTTAGGTGCTATCCTTTCATCTCCCATGTCCAGGCACTATGATCTTGGCTTAATCCCATGTCTACTAATCAATGGTATAGATCCCTCTTCCCCCAGATCCAACAACTGCAAGGGATTCTGGAACCTCAACTAGCTCGCAGCTTAACTCTCCTCCCAATATTCGCAATGAATACGGGTCGTGCGATCTACGATTGGATCCCAAAATCAAAACAACGCTATCTTGATTTTAAATTATGGGTACACGTATTGACATTAACCCATGTGCATATTCAATCTACACAATGATCACGGGTTGTCGATCTTATCCCTCGGTCGATTTTAAGCCACACAATTTCTATATAATAACAATTCCAACACATAAGTGTTTGGCAGATAAATTTAGATTGAGAACAGATCTTTGATTTCTACATTCAACCACAAAACCCAGTCACAGTATGAATTTACATGGCATTAACATGTGGGTTCCTTGCAGGTTCACCCACCGATTGTTCACATATCTACGATTCACATCGATTGTGGAACCCCAATATGCCCACTCTTTTATCGAAGAGTTCAACCCTTGCAATCTGAAAATTTCTCGCCTGTCTCTTTTAATCGTGGTCGTTGATCATCCACCCTGACGAGATCAACGACACGGGTTGATTGCAGACCATGAAATTGTACGTCCATTATTTTCTCCTGCGTGTTCTGTAATGATCCCCGACCGTCGATCTAATCAAACGACTGGTGTTTGATCCGTTAACTTGAATGGATATTGAAGTCGATATGATGACTGAGATCAGTTGTCTACCTATGAATGACTTGCATTCATATCCTCTGCCAGGTTCTTGATTAACCAGATTCGATCAGGATTTGCTTCCTGGATCATACTCTACTTGGGTATTCATGGCATACAACCGCCTTTCAAAAAATTTCGGGCATAACATTAATACAATAAAACATTTTCAGACATGTCCTAGCATGTCTTTATACACTGCATTACATTATCCTTAATGTCTTTAAGAGTGCAACACAAACAAATCTCGATTGTTTCTACAACAATACAACCATCATCACTATGGTGTCAAAACCTTTACCTTCATCAATGTATCAACCTTCTCATCCCAGAGAAAACACAATACTCTGCAATAAAGGAATTGAGGGTTGTCCCCTTCTTCCAATTCTTTCTACACCACCTAGGAATTTTCAGCTCGGTTGAGTTATCTCTAAGGCCTCAATGCCTTTTATTAACATGGCTTCAACCAAGCCTGTTCAATCAAACATACTCATTTATTCATTTATTAGTCTTTTATTCATTACATGATGTTCTCAAGATGTAATCTTGGACTATTATTATTATTATTATTATTATTATTATATATATACGCTTGTAGCTCATTGCTTGATTCTCAACGGTTATTAAGGTTGTCACTCTGTCCTCCTGACATAGTCTTCACATAGTTCCTTCACAAGGAACTCCCTCTGCATGCAACTTATTTATTGCATATCCATCCCTATCTTTGATGGCCTCAACCTTTAGTTAGCTTCAGTTATTTACCAAATATTTTGTAAGTAATATAAACATGCATTCTTTCCATGCATCCAAATTATGTGTCCACACATATTTTGGTTTTGTTAGCCTACATCCATGATGTAATTAACCATATGCATAATCAAAAGCCTATATGTAGTTTCCATAGGTATATTTCATAGCCCACATATATAGTCCAAGGTAATCTAATCTCTGGGTGATCCTTCTGCCTCTCCAATCAATCTCAATGAGTTCTGGGAGTCCCTTGTGGACATCCATCTCCACCAATATCTTTCCAATCTTTCTGCTGGAAGCCGTGAGTAAATTTTCATCCAATGAAATAAAAGTGCCTAAAGAATTACCAATAGCAACCAAAGCAACTTCGTTCCAAAACTGGAGGGGTAGACCAGGAAGCAATACCCACTAGTGTCGGTACTGGAAATATTCAGTGTCTAGATTGAAAGCTAAGCACCATCGCTTTAACATAAGGCTATATCCCCCAAGAGCCCACTTCTGAGACAGAAGTAATGTCGTATCTTTGGGCTTGTTGCAAATAATGCCTACCCAACCTTTGGCGAGTCTAACAAATTCTGGCTTATATCCTAATAACGGCTTCCAGGTGTTTTCAACCCAATCCAACAATGAAACCTTGCAGAGATAACTGTAAGAAATTCTACCAACACGTCCGCACATAGACAGACTACAAGTTTCAGTTAAGCCTACATCAGATCATAGAACCATTTTGTGAATGGTTTTCTTAGCCTTCCACTGTCTTCTGCCAACCTGGGTAGAAAAAACTACTCTTCTACCTTCCTTTGAGTGCGAAAGACGGTTCTTCCCCTTACAATGTTCTTCCCTCCATAGTGCCTCTGGTGTTTTACCAACCGTCAATGCAAAACACAGTAAATGCACAAGGTTTTCCTTTGAAAGATGTGAAGTATTAGGATTAAGACTGGAGCTCGAAGGTGAAGTGAGTAAAGGATGAGTAAAGGACAGAATAAAAGGGTCAGAAGCTCTGCACACTATATCAATCTTATCAAATAGACCCACTTCCCTCCATAGCTCCTCATCAGCCAGATTCATCAATGTCCTGACGTGAGCTTCCGTGGCCATAAGATCCACCTATATCTCCACTAAGCCCTTATCCGCATATGAATAGGAGAAGATTAATAAAGCCATAGATGTTAGTTGGAGAAATTAAAAAATTAATGACAACCATAATAGGAGTGTAGAGACTCAACCCCCTAGAGAAATAACTACGAGTTTCTAAAAAGGACAAAAACCGTCAGTCACTATTCTAAACAAGAGCGAGAAGACATGAGAGTAGCCATAAGCCAAAAAAAAATCCTAGGGGAAAAAGATTAAAAAGTCTAAATAAACAAGAAGTAACCACTTGGACCTCAAAACCAGAAATAAGTAGCAGAGTACAATAGTAGTGACCTAGACTCCTACTCGAGAAAGGTTCCATAGTCATAGCTCTACTCCACTCCTCTGCCTCGGTCGTCTTACTGGCCACTGTACCAATCGCCATTGTTGACGAAAAGAGCATGTTGAAGCTTGACTTGAATACACAATTAATGGCCATTAATATATCTTTATATATCTTTACACCCATGTATGTGTATGTATTCTATAACTTTTTTTTACCATAACTCAACTATGTTCAAATAATTTTTTAATTTTTATTATCTACATTGTTTTACATCAAAATATTTTATAATTACTCACAAAAACACAAATACTCAATTAATATTAATATTTAAGATGATTTATTCATCACTTTAAAAAAAATTATTAATCTTTAAAATATTTAATCATCACTTTTTAAAATTATTAATCTTTTTATTCATCACGTTTAAAATTATTAATATTTATGATGCTTTATTCTTACTTTTTAAATGATCCACGGTGCTTATAACTCTCACAAAACTTAAACTTAAAAAAAATCATACAATTTTTATTCTCACTTCTCAACTTATAAAAGATCAAACAAATTTTATTCTCACTTCTTCAAATTATCCATAAGACTTGGAAGTTTACCATAACTCAACTATGTTCAAATAATTTTATAATTTTTGCTATCTACATTGTTTTACAACAAAATATTTTATAATTACTCAAAAAAAAACATAAATACTCAATTAATATTAATATTAATATTTAAGATGATTTATTCATCACTTTAAAAAGAATATTAATCTTTAAAATATTTAATCATCCCTTTTTAAAATTATTAATCTTTTTATTCATCACCTTTAAAATTATTAATATTTATGATGCTTTATTCTTACTTTTTAAACGATCCACGGTGCTTATAACTCCCAGAAAACTTAAACTTTAAGAAAATCATACAATTTTTATTCTCACTTCTCAACTTTTTTTTTTTCCAACGAGAAATTAACTCGATTTATATTAGAGATATAAATCATTTACATCACAAGTAGCCATTACAATTCGTCCCGGAGACCCAGCAGGATTTGACCTCAAGACCTCCTCCCAACACTTGGAGAAAGATACT
>SNQJ01S0039874.1:94347-116669 GCA_010110895.2 Picea sitchensis
GATTAGAATGAAAAGAAGGGGGGAGAGTGAGCAGCCCTGTCGGAGGCCTCTCTCGCAATGAAATGCCTTTGTAGCTTCACCATTGATTAAAATAGCCAGGGTTGCCGAGGAGATACAACCCATTATCCAATTTGATGTAATAGTGACGAAACCACTCTGGATTAGAATGAGGTGCAGAAAATTCCAATTTATGCAATCGAATGCCTTTTTAAGATCCAGTTTTAGGAGAATGGCTTGTAACTTTTTTGTTTTAATACTGTGGATGCATTCTTGAGCTACTCCAACAGCATCAAGAATCTGTCTTCCTTTGAGGAAGCCGAGTTGTTCTTCGGAAAGTGCCCGAGAGAGAAATAGTCGGATTCTAACAGCAATGAGTTTTGAGATTATTTTGTAACATAAATTGCAGAGCGAAATGGGGCGGAAGTCATTAAAATGCTTGGGGAAATTTGACTTAGGTATCAAGACAACAAAGGTTTTGTTTAAATAGGAGCTAACAGTCCCTCTTGTTCTCGAGTCTTCTATGACATCCAGAATGTCCTGATTCATTAGGTCGAAGAAATGAAGGAAGAGCTCAACCGACCAGCCGTCAGGACCTGGGATTTTCTCTCTTTTAAAACTTTTGATAACCGCGAGAAGTTCCTCCTTAGAACATTGTGCATGTATTAGATTTTCCTCCTCGGGAGAGATCATTCTTGGGAATAATCTGGCTGTTGTAGTCTGCGCAACAAGTGTAGGAGTTGGAGAAGCTTTGTAGAAGGTTTTAAAATGAGTGTATGCCGCCGGCTTGATCTCAGACTGTGACTGGTATATGGTTCCAGTTGTATCTTTGATCTCCCAAATTTGTTTTTTTTCTCTGCGGGAGCAGGCCACTCTGTGAAAGTAGCTGGTATTCTTGTCACCCCCAACCAAACAGAGCATCCTTCTCTTTATACGCCATCTCTCCTCCTCATCCCGTAGCAGATTGTTTCTTGCGTTCTCTAGGCATCGGATCCTGTGTGCTGTCTCCACGCTGCTAGGGAGTTGAATCTGTTGTAATAGTAGATACTCCAGCTCTCATTCTATGCTATTGAGTTCGGCATGTTCCCTGTCCTTTTTCTCTTTGAGCCAATGTATCGAGAGAGATTTTAAGGAGTTGAGCTTACGGAATAAATTCCCTTGTGCGTCTCCTGGAATGACAAGAGTGTCATCCGTCCAAACATAGTTAACTAGAGTGGTGTAGCTCGGATCCTTCAACCACTGCACATTAAATTTGAAGGGTAGACCCTTATTGTTGCGTCCTTCTCCTATCTGGAGACATATCGGTGTGTGATCGGACAAGAAGGGCATTTTAACCCAAGCCTGACTATTGTAAGAAGGCAAGAGTAAGCTCTCGGCTACCGAGCCTTTTAGATATTTTTGCAGCTCCTTGTCTACCGTTCCTCCAGGTCGGTAGTAGCTCCGGCGGTTTAATGTCAATCAGAGCATTTTTGAAAAAAATCTGCTGGAAGAAACTTGAAAGTGGGTCAGTCATTGCCAAGTCTCCCCAAGTTTCGAGAGGGCTGGTAGTTAAATTCAAGTCCCCGGCGAGAATGAAATTCTCTGCCGCCAGAAGTCCCAGGTTGTCTAGCCACTGCCAGAAGTCTTTGCGTCCAGTACAGGGACCATAAACGTTTAGCAAGTTGATATGTCGATTAAGTTCAAGACTAGTCCCAGATAGCAAAATTCCCCCAGGACTGAGCATCGGAGAGAGTTTAAAAAAGGCTGGGTCCCAAGTAACCAATAGGCCTCCCGAAGTTCCCACAGAGCTTGCCGCACATGACAGCCAGCTCGGTCGAAGGAGGTGCATGAAGTCTCTAGCCACAGATGCAGCGACCAGGGTTTCTTGAAGGAAGATGATGGAAGGCTGAGTCTGATCAATGATTCTTCTCATGGAGGCTTGTTTCAGAGGTCCTCCGACCCCTCTGATATTGAGGGATAACAAGATCATGATTTTCCTCTAGCAAGGGCTTTGATGCCTCTAAGCGCCCCTTGTGATTGAATAGGAATGTTAACTACCACTGATGTGGAGCCCGTCAATGTCTTTTTCCTTGCACTGCGAGTTTTTAGAGGAGAGAGCTCCAAGCCAACTCCTCTTGACCAGGTAGGGTCCAGCTCTGTTGAAGGTTTCGGTCCTGATGAAGAAGGTTGGTCAGGTAGGTTCTCGGAGCCAAGAATTTTATGTTTTCCATGATAGGTGTGGAGGGGGAGCGATTCAAAAGGAAGATGAGTTTCAGGGGTAGCATCCCGAAGCATATTATCCAGTTGTGAAGCCGAGTGGGAGGGTTCAGTGTAACCTGCTAGGACAATAGGTTCTTGGGAGACTTCAGCTGTGGTGTATGGGTCAGTCTCCAAATGTAGAAGYGTAGTTGAAATGTGATGTGCAGTATGAGGGTCGGGGGATGATGAAGGAACAACAACAGTTGGGAGAGTTGTGTTTGATAAGGGGGGTTCAATGGAAGTGTTTGGTAAGCTGGTCGAGAGATTAGGAGACAAACAGGAATTAGTATGCTCAGAAATGAAATGCTTATCCGAGGCCATGAAAGTACTGTATAGTGAAGGGCATAGTTCTTGAATCTTACTCACCAGTGAGTCTTCTGGAATAGAGTCTTCACTTTGATAGTACTGTGAGTCAGTTGGTAAATTTGGAGACGAGATATATCCATTGAAGTTTGCCTCTTCTGTTGGGTCCATGATTTCCTCTGGTGGGGGATACTTGTAACAATCTCTTCTCAAGTGACCAGTTCTTCGGAAGTAGGAGCAGCGGAACGGAATGTCCAGATAGTCTAGCCTCTGTGAGTGGATTTGTCCTCGCCAGTCTATCTCCAATACCTCAGCTAAACCAGCCTGAATATATAATTCCACATATATCCGAGCAATTCTTCTGTCTGCTGCCTCTAACATGTTGGAGTCTAGTTTGAGAAAACGTCCTAAAGTGGCTGCAATCATTTCAAGTGCTTTCAGGTTCCAAAGCTGGAGAGGGAGGCCTGGGAGGAGTACCCAAGTATGTCGGAAACTAAAGAATCCTGTAGCCGGGTTAAAACCTAGTCTCCAACGCTTTAGCATGAGACTTCCCCCGTCAATGGGCCAAAAGCCTCTCAGGATTATAGCAGAGTCTTCCATGGTCTTAAAAATGAATCCTAGCCATCCATGTTGTAGCAGGTGATACTTAGGAAGGTATCCAAGAATAGGTCTCCAAGTTGAGTCCATCCAATCTTCGAGCTTCTGCTTGCAGTTCTGTTTGTAGGCTATGCGACCAACTAATGCACACAGTGCTAAGTTGCAGGCTTCGGTAAGCCCGATATCCATACCAAGCACAAGTTTGGGGTGCCTGCGTTTGGGCTTCCAAACCTTTTGAGGGCGCTTCTGTGATCCAGGTTTATGGTGTGTGGACGAATGCTCCAAAGTCTTGTAGTGTGTTTGTGAAAGGGTTTTGTGGGGACCTGAGGAGTGCTGTGAAATAAATGGTTGAGGCGAGACAGGACGTGGCTCATCCAAATGGGGCAGGGTCGGGTCATCTGTTAATGCAACAGATATATGATGAGTCCTTGCAGATGAGTAAGGAGGAAAGGGACTAGAAGCTAAGTGCGATGGTGCGTCGAGAGTCTTGTTTGACTGATAATATTTTGCACAGAGTTCATCTATCGAGGCCAGTGTTTATGGGTGGTCCCAAGGGTCCCCCAGGCTCTCGACAGATCTAAACGCTTCTTTTGTCCCCATGTGCAGCTTTAAGAGTAAATAAAACTGAAGGGCGCAAGTGAAGGACGGATAGCACAGGCAGGTAGGGAGATCCGACTGATATAATGGTTTTATAAAAATAATGTAGTCAGGGAAAGGAGAGCTATGTCAGGATACACTCAGAGCAGTTCAGGGAATCCAATGCTAATATTGGAAAGTGTGGGTAGAGTTCAGGTAAGGCTTGAAAGCTTGGAAAATTGCCTGTCCAAGTATAAAGACAAACCGTGTGCAAAAAAAGGAAAAAAGCAGCTGGATGAGTAGGAAGATACCGCTCAGTGGTAGTTGTTACCAGCCGGGAGATAGGAGGTAAGGCGAAAATAGTTAAAAGAGAAAGTGAATCCAACCACAAGGAGATTACCGCAGTTTGTAAGTGCCTGGAGACCGTCTGTACATGGACATCCGATCATGGATCCGCCAGTTGTGTGTGCTGGAACCAGTGTCTGGTTCAAATTTCGCCATGGGCGCCAAAATCGCCAGAGCTCTTCCTTAACTTATAAGTTGAGAAGTGAGAATAAAAATTGTATGATTTTTTTAAAGTTTAAGTTTTCGCACCGTGGATCATTTAAAAAGTAAGAATAAAGCATCATAAATATTAATAATTTTAAAAGTGATAAATAAAAAGATTAATAATTTTAAAAAGTGATGATTAAATATTTTAAAGATTAATAATTTTTTTTAAAGTGATGAATAAGTCATCTTAAATATTAATATTAATTGAGTATTTATGTTTTTGTGAGTAATTATAAAATATTTTGTTGTAAAACAATGTAGATAACAAAAATTAAAAAAATTATTTGAACATAGTTGAGTTATGGTAAAAAAAAAAATATAGAATACATACACGGACATGGCTATAAAGATATATAAAGATATATTAATGGCCATTAATTGTGTATTCAAGTCAAGCTTCAACATGCTCTTTTCGTCCACTGGTACAGTGGCCAGTAAGACGACGATGAGCAATATCCAGCCTGTTGCAGAGTCTTTAAGACTCTGCAGAGACCGGATGACCGTGCACACGTTTGTGCGCTTCATACCTCCATCCATCGGCATACATGCTCGGCATACCATCGGCATACACGCTCGCTCATCAACTTCGCGGCTGCCATGGCTACACATCAACGATCAACTCCACATCAGCAATCGATCCAGCCTGCCCTTTCCCGGAGCGTCGTTTCCGTTTTCCGTTTGCGAGCAGCGTTTTCGATGTGATCCTCATTCCGCGTCTGAATGTACTCTGAGATTTCATATGCGATCGAGGCACGGCTCGCCATATCCAGCTTTTATAACCGGTTTTAATTATCCAACTACCCATCATATTGCCTTCTACTTGTAGCTTTGTGTATTGCCATGTTTTTATCCTTTTATCTTTGATTTTTTGGGAGAATGTTTTATTTTCGAAAAAACTCGTGGTGGAGTGACTCAACCACTCTTTGGTGAATGATTTTTTTTTTCAAAGATTTTATAGATGAATTCATTTTGATCAATTCTGTTGTATACCATCTCTAAATTCAAAATAATTATATAGAGTTGATGCGTATGAATATTTGATATTGTAATATTTCTTTTATTTACTATTTGTATTTAACTTTGCATTTATATCGATTTCATATAAAATAAAATATTATAAAAAAGTTAAAAAATAGAGAATAAAAAATATTTTTTCTTAAAATAACATCCTTATATCAACATTAAATTTAAAATAGCATCAAGTATATGGACATTAAATTTTAATGTTGAGTTCAAAATATTTGTAATATTTTTTACAAAAACATTAAATTTTAATGTTGAGTTCAAAATATTTGTAATATTTATGATACATAAAATAAACTTTTCTTTAATATATTTTATTATAAGAACATTAAATTTTAATGTTGAGTTCAAAATATTTGTAATATTTATGATACATAAAATAAACTTTTCTTTAATATATTTTATTATAAAAACAAAATGTTAAAATAAATTAATTATTTTTTATCAATTTAATAAATTATAATTTGTTTCATGATTTATAATCACTATTCTCATTATTAATAATAAATTTAATATGAATTAAATAATACACATTCATATCTATTTATATATAATATTTAAAACTAAATTATATTAATTATTAAAAATATATAAATTTAAAATTAGTTTCATGGTTTATAACTACTATTATCATCATTAATAATAAATTTAATATGAATTAAATAATACACGTTCATATTTATTTATATATATAATACCATAAAACTAAATTATAGGTTTTTATCAATCCACACTATTAAAAATGTGTTGTATGATACCAACCATATATAGATATCCATTTTAGTGGAAGACGGAAAGTGATTTCATTATTTACATTATTCTTATTGTAATGATGGAAAAAGTTTATATAATTTTTTTCATTTTAAATTTTAGATAATTATTCATTTCACTCATCACAAGCACAATAAAAGAAAAAGAAAAAGCATACTTTTCACATTTTTAATAGTGTTATACTAAAAGAAACATATATTAATTAAGAAAAATCTATATATGTGGTTATTAAAACTTTTCTATTTTATTTTGCACGTAAAATGAGTGTGTGGATGTCTAGTTTTTTTTTTTCTTTTTTTCGAAAGTGGAAAAATCTATCTTAATTTACTTGTTAATTGACATTGAAGACAATAATCATTAGCTACTATATGTGAATGTTGATTGACTCATCATTGTTATTTAAGGAAAAATACACGATACTAATTGGTTGGTGGTCCATAAGGGGGTAGACTTTCACTCCTACCAGATGCCTCATGTGCCTTTAGATCTTTGTTCTTGGGTGTTACTCTTATTCCAATGATATATAGATATCCATTTTAGTGGAAGACGGAAAGTGATTTCATTATTTACATTATTCTTATTGTAATGATGGAAAAAGTTTATATAATTTTTTCATTTTAAATTTTAGATAATTATTCATTTCACTCATCACAAGAATAAAGAAAAAGAAAAGATACTTTCACATTTTTAATAGTGTTATACTAAAAGAAACATATATTAATTAAGAAAAATCTATATATGTGGTTATTAAAACTTTTCTATTTTATTTTGCACGTAAAATGAGTGTGTGTGGATGTCTAGTTTTTTCTTTTTTTCGAAAGTGGAAAAATCTATCTTAATTTACTTGTTAATTGACATTGAAGACAATAATCATTAGCTACTATATGTGAATGTTGATTGACTCATCATTGTTATTTAAGGAAAATCATGCCACCTAAATTGACCTACTAGTGGTTCGTAGGAGGTATAATTTCACTCCTACCAGATGCCTCATGTGCCTTTAGATCTTTGTTCTTGGGTGTTACTCTTATTCCAATGATCGAAAAAGTTCATATAACTTTTCTCATTTTAAATTTTAGATAATCATTCACTTTACTCAAGCAAAATAAAAAGAAAAGAAAGCATCACTCTTCACATCTTTTAAAGAGTGTTTTACATAGTGTTATCTTCACATCTTTAAAGAGTGTTTTACATAGTGTTATCCTAAAAGAAACATATATTAGATAAGAAAATCCATATGTTGTTATTAAACCTCTCTATTTTATTGCGATTAATTTATTTGCATGTGTAAAATGAGTGTGTGTGAATGTCTAGTTTTTTGAAAGTGGAAAATCTATCCCGATGCATTTGTCAATGGACACAATGATCATTGGCTACTATATGTGAATGTCGATTAACTCATCATTGTTATTTAAGGAAAAATACATGACACTAATTGGTTGGTGGTCCATAAGAGGGAAGACAATCACTCCTACTAGATGCCTCATGTGTCTCTGGATCTTTGTTCTTGGGTAGTTAACTTGTTTTCTAATGTCTGAGGAAGATGAGCTCATGGCTAATCAGAGGTAGTTATAGCTCTTACTCCAAGATCAAAATATAGTTTAAGCCTATATAGTATCAACAAGAAATCCAATATCGTATCTAAAAGCCATCACTAAAGCTATAGCAACTAGATCATGTGCTTTCAAATAGTACATAGCCTTAGTCTTAGTTCATATTTAAATATTGAATATTTTAATAAAAATATATTTAATATAATATTAACATTGCTTAATTCAATTAATTATAATTATTACTAATAAATATTTGACCAATTTAATTATTTTTGGAATATTTATAATATTAAAAAATAATTATTAAAGATAGTTTTATATTATTATAAATAATTATTAAAGATGTCATTCACAATGTGGAAAAGCATCTTTATATTTTTAATATCTCAATTTGATTATATATATATATATATATATATATATATAATTCTAATTAAAAAACAAAATAAAAAATACAAATAATTACTACACATTGTATACATATATTAAATTGTGAAATGAACAAGACAAATGTGATGTTAAAAATTAAAATAAAAAAAAATTAAATTAAACATATAATCTTTTTTAATTAACAATATTTAATAAAAAATATAACATATTTTTCATTTTCATAATAAATTAAAAAATAGAATACTTTTAAATTATCATTCTTTTCCTGCATAGTGTCCTCTTGCCACCCATAACATAATGCAAGCATGTGTCAGCCTACACCCACCTCAAGACATTGGGTGGACGTTGTACAACACACCTCTCACGTCCCCTCAGAAACTTCCAGACATTGCAAGTGGGTGTATGCCCGGAGTTAGTGTGAGAGGTTGAGTTAGATCCTGATGATCTGAGTTATGTCGATGTCATCACTCCCCTTAATGTCTTATGAACAAATGAAGAGTGTCTCTAACATGACACTGTCATTTCACAACGAGCTGCCATTGATTTTGGGTCACTCTGATTCGAAAGGGGTGATCATTTCATCAATTGGAATGAGGATTGCAAATCTTGCTCCTCCCTCTCTGATAATGAATCCGATGAAAGCTAGGTATCAGCTCCTTCATTCAACACATGGGCTCAATATTTGGAAGGATGCTCGCCTTCATATTATGATTTTTTTCTGGTAATGGCATACTAGGTCTTTTTCTTTATATATTTCATTTGCAAGGTTCAAAGGGTTTTGATATAGTTGCTCTCTTTCTAATCGAAAGTGATTTTGGGTCACTCTGATTCGAAAGGGGTGATCATTTTATCAATTGGAATGAGGATTGCAAATCTTGCTCCTCCCTCTCTGATAATGAATCCGATGAAAGCTCGGTATCAGCGCCTTCATTCAACACATGGGCTCAATATTTGGAAGGATGCTCGCCTTCATATTATGATTTTTGTTCTGGTAATGGCATAGTCAACTAGGTCTTTTCTTTATATATTTCATTTTCAAGAATCAAAGGGTGTTTGGTTGAAGAGTTGTGAGCTCCTCGCTCACCAGTAAGGTTATGGACTTTTAATGCCCACTTCCTGCAGCATACGATGTCTCATCTCTTCCCTTGGCACACTATGTTTTGCATTCTCCCTGTGCTTGCACTCATATCCATGGCCCCTCGAGGAAGACTCCACCAAAGTCGTCTTACTACTACCCATTCTCGTGTTGTCACAGCTGTGAAAGTGGCAACTGATTTCTACATTGCCTTCGTCCCTGTTGACGCCCAGATAACCATGGATGCCTTGGAAAGGGAAACTCGTATGGTTCGAGACTTTAAATATGACGATGAGGTTGAGGCCGAAGTAGGTATTTTTCACTTTGTCATGTGGGAGCGTAATGTCACGAAATTCTAGCCTTTCTTTCAGAACTGTGGAACTCTCTACTGCTATACTGCAGTCCTCGTTGTTAGTTGTTCTCTAAAGATGAGGACTTTAGGCAGCTTAAGAGCATAATGGAATCCTTTGAGATCCAGAGTGCTTACACCTCACAAATACTCACATGGTTGGCAACTCAGTTGGGTGGGACTTTCTCTCCCTCGGATATGCATTACTGAGATGCATAATCCTCTCATGTTGTTGCTCAAAGAACCACATCTGTTGCTACCCAAAGGACCACCACTGTTTTTGCTCAGCCACGGGCTTCTCAGGATTACTAATGGAAAATGTTTCAGTTTTACACAATTATTTTCCTAGCTTTAAGGCATCTAAACAACTTATTATCTCGGTTTCTATTGAACCATTATTTTTTATAAAAAAGATTTAACTATCCTTACTACTTATCAAATAAAATAAAACATTATATTTAAAAAAAAAAAAAAAAAAAAAAAAAAAAAATTTTTAAAATAATAATAATAATAATTTTAATTAAAATACAACATATTTTTATTTTCATAATAATTAAAAAATAAATTAAATTTTATTAATGTGAACTATAAATCTTGTAATAAATATCATAATAAATAAATGTAAAATTTTCATAGATAAAATTATATATCTTGATATCATAATAAAATAAATAAAAATGTATAAATGGAAGAGGAGAAAATGAATTTTGTAATAGATATCATAATAAATTATAGATGAAAGAGGAGAAAATGAAAAAAAAAAAATAATGACTGGATGAGATCCGAGAGAAGAAAATGAAGTATGATTTGATTGAAGTTTATTGGCATCTTTCGTAATAGTTTTATAAATATCTATACTAAATAATCTACAATTGGATAGCAAAAATGTTATCCATGTCTAGGCCAATGGAAAGTTATCCATATCTAAGCCATTGGATATTTTAAAAATATATAAAAATCCAAATCATAAGCAACACCACAAATGCAAGGAGAAAGGAAGATGATGACCTAGTTATTTGGTGAAGGTGAATAGTGATAAGAGCCATCTTGATATCAAATATAAAACTATGCCTATATGGAGCCAAAAACCATTATCCAATCATTTTGTATTTATCAATACCTTATCCATGAATTTTGGGGAGTCTCATTCCTACCCCATCTCTTATGACCTATGAAATAGACATGGCCACATAGGTCAATTTGATGTGCCTTTTCATTGAATTTAATATACATAATTATTGGTTTTGTTAAATTTTATAATAAATTCTAATTATATATATATATATATATATATATATATATATATATATATATATATAAAATTTTATTTTATTTTATAAATATTAGGTAGTTATTTATTTTATTTTATTACTCTGTTTTAAAAATATTTAAAAATAAATTTATGTTAGGTTACATGACCATAATTGTAAAAGGGAAGAAATGTAAAAGTAGGTTTTCATGATGAAGGGTGAAGTATTCACTTTGAAACATTGGGATGTGTCAAAACACATACAATTGAGATAATTATTATATATTATTACAATTATTATTAAGTATATTTTTTTCTTAATTATAAAAAAAAAAAAATTTATATTAGAAAATATAATTGTGTACACATTTTCTTCAACTACATAGTTCATGCTAACACAATATGTCTTTAATATTCTTGACATAGATAAAAAAACCTCACTTTTAAAGAGATTCAGAATGTGTCTCTGAGCTGAAGCTTACATTACCACAACAATATAGTCAATACATAACCCATGATTGACCTGAAAGAATGGACCCATCTATTCATTAAATTCATGCCACGAGAAGAAAACAGGAGAGCGTAAAATGTTCTGCGGGCGCCATTTTAAAAATGATTGTCTCATCGCCATCCTAGTCGGCACTTCTCGACTCGAGAGACCTCACCGATTTGCATGCCAAAATCCGCATTCATATGCGCATTGCACGCATAACCGCATCACAAAGTGTCTAGTCTCGTTTCAGGCACCGGGTGTGTGGCTCTGAATGCAGACGTTGTCCCGAACTTGGCCCAAAACCCCGTTTTATACAAATTTCAAACAATTATGCAATAACTGAAATTGGCTATTTGTTGGTTGGTGGAGCCAATGAAGCCGGATGTTGAGTAGGTTCGGTCAATCCTTACGGACTCAATTTAACACATGGTTGAGTGTCTACTAATTCGAGGTGGCTTTACGATGGATTTGGCATATACCCCAAAAAAATAGTGGAACCACTAACTATTTCTGGCGCACAGTTAGCTGCTGCTATATTTGGCGGAATATGCCATATATGGCAGAACCGCCCCAGATTTGGCAGCTGCCTAATATATATATATATATATATATATATATATATATATATATATTTATTTTTTTAATTTTTCATTCACGGGTTGATATTATGCATTTTCGTTAATGCGGCATCCCCATTAAATAATGCGAGCTTTCCATTCTTTACCGCAGTAATACGAGATGACGCTGGTCACCATCATCCTAGAGCATGTGGCACTTTTAGTGGTGCCACGCATCACTTAAGTTAATGCGGGCACATTTTCACTGGCCCATTATGATGCCCCAAAAGCTCAAATTCGAAAGTGACATGTGGCGTACTTTCAGGGTCGCCACGCGGCATGCCGATGTCATCATGACACGCATACCCAGCAGTCATATTTCTAAATGTCAAAGTTCCATACACCGCCATGAAATGTCAAAGGTCATAGTTGCACATACTACCATTAGTTCTTTCAACATATGTTTTTTTGAACAATTCACTCCACCCTACAGATTCCTATTAAAGGTTTCAAGCCTTTGCATGGTCAAGCAATTGATATATTTCAAGAAGAAATGAAACATGTTAAATGCATTATAATTGATGAAATGATATTCATAGGACCACACTTATTCATACATATTGATTCACTCTAAGTACATGAGGGTTTTCAATAACATGAGACATGAATAACATGAGACATTGCAAATATGAACAACAACATAGTATGATGGAGACATAAATGCATTGTTGACATGTAAGCAAAATATCAAAATTTCAATTTTTAATATTTCATTTCACTCCAAATTTTCACTGTTGACAATGCCACATATCAATATCCAAAATCAATATAGAATCATACTCTCATTTATGATTGAGTTCCACAACTATTACACTTTTTGCAAAAACAATATAAAGTATTTGTTATAATTGTCTTAAATAAAAAATAAGAGTGGCATCTAATAATATCAATAGTATATTATTCTAAAATTATCTTCTATATAATGTGAGAAGTTGAAAATAGTATCAGCATCACTTCGACTTTTCCATATTCCATAAGTGTGTATCTTCCTCTCAAGAAACATTGACAAAATTAATTTGATAATGATAGTAAATAAAAAGTAGGTCAATATATATATTATTCTCATTGTTTCCAAGTACTTTAAAATTTCACCCGGGAGAGGAAATATCATGTTTAAATATGGAATTAACCGCATTTCGTTGATATCTTCAACTTGTAAGTATGTTGCATTCATCGACAACAACAAAGCCGAAGCCAACTTTGTAAAATTTCCAGTGTGGATCCTCAAATTGCAACAATAAAAGGAAAACAAATTACTATTGGATCAAAGCTAATATTATATTGAATTTCAAGTAAAAAAAACATAATTTCAAATCTCTTTCATACCAATATCATAGGAATTGAATGTTGCACTAAATCGGAGGTATGCTCCATTATTTCTTTCTTTCTTTTGAAAAGATAACTTCAGTTGCTCAACCATGCTTTTCTTCTTTGCACGAACTTGTCCAACTCTTTGAAATTGTGGTTTATCCTAAATGTAATCGGGATGATCTAGATTGTAATTCTTTTTTATATTGAGCGGGCTAAAAAACTATGCTGTCTCTTCTTAGTGATCTTGGATGGAGTTGCATTTTAAAACATTTGATTGTCCTGTTGATTGTACCGCTGATGTGCATTGCTAACCAAATTATTAAGTGCATGTGCCCTCTCCAAAGTTGGAGGTACTATGGATAACATTTCCCTCAACTCTTGATGAATCGATGAAATCACATACTTCCTTTCATCGACCTCAAGGGGGGAACTATTATCCATTTCATTAATGTTTGTTTCATTATGAAAATTGAGATTATGAGGAAGATTGAAGGGTGGTAGAAGCTCTATTTCGATTTCTAGACTGAATACAATTGTTTCATTTAAATCAACTAAAATCTAGGCCTTTCTGTACTAGAAGTAGTGATATTTGACATTATATTATCACCTAAAACATTGTTGTTTAGTAGCATACCTCAACTTTTAGTACATGCATTTTCACACGCCCATGCACCACAAAAGTGTAGATCCTAATTCAGAGATGAATGGCTATACCAAGTAATTTGTGTATCCATATTTTGGGCTACTAACTCGACATTCCTTGTTACTTTTTGGATTAACAACACAATCTTCATCGGGGATTTGGTTTTCTCTACACTTTGATGCATTCAATTGTTTTAGGGATTTTCTAGGTCGTATAACACCAGCTTCTTTTTAAACGCTGCATATGAATGTATTACAATTCAACATTTGTTAATAGCACATGAATCAACAAGTCAACCCGCCTATGATTTGCATTATTTTTCTCATTCAAGTACCTTTTTATGTACTCGTGATAAGATTCAATGGCGTTATTTGTATCTTTATTAGAGTGAGGAAAATTTTTGTAAGCTTTTGCCAACATATCTGGATTGCAAAACAATCATAGATATTAGTTTGAAAATAATAATCATATTTATATTGTAGAATACAATCATGAATCTCACTAAAAAAAAACTTACATATTTTAAAACCACTTGGCTAGCCAAGTGGTTTTAAAATACTCCAATAGTTTGTTTCTTCGCCGAAATCTTCAAATATCCTTGCAACTTCATTTTGTATAGATGCATCGTCTTGACACGAGTGCATGATGTGTCCTAAAGCACAAAAATACAAATTGCTTTCCTTCCTTTCACTTTTATTACCATGTTAAACCATGCTCGACTGGACATAATAATATCGTGGAGTTGGTAAAAATCCTGAAATGATATAACATTAAAAGAGAATATATATAAACATTACATTTTAAATCTTTTCTAAAGAAATAAATGTGTCACCTTAATGCCTCAATTTCAGCCAAGAAGATTATTCCTCGTGATGAAAGATCTAACACGTCAACTGATGTTCATTGCTTCCAACCCTAAAAGTGTTGACATCCATTTACATATATCCTTCTTAGTATTATGTGATGAAATCACCCAAGCTATTTGAACCCCATTGCGGTGTTCATCAAATATCATCAATGTAAAGTTGATATCATCTAAAAGAATATCATAATTATATTTATATTTAAACTATAAGCATTCAAATGATGTTGAATAAATGAATATGATTAATTATAAATATGTACTAACCCCATATTTATTGGTGCTAAATGTTGAATCCATTGATATAACATTTTTGTGTGAGTGTTTGATCATCATTGAACACATCCACTTTGTTTGTATGCCTATTATAAAGGGAATTTTTTGAATAACATCTTGTTTTTGGTAGTAAAAAAAGCTCTCAGGAGAATCATTGTACCAACACTCTGCACTCGTTGGATCATCCACACATATTCTAACCTTTTTAATATTGTAAATTAAGATATCTTGTCTTGTCATTAAGGCATCTCAAGTTATCCCTATGAACAATTCACCAGATTCATGTTGCACATCTGATATGAACTTGTCCCATATCATCGTAACATTAAAACCATTTTCAATCAAATGTTCGACACTATCTCGTATATCCATGGTCTAATGTGGTGCATAATTGAATGACCGAGGCCTACCAATTGCATCAGTCCCATGGAAGACAACATTATATTTATCAAGATGCCTACATACAATGCATGTTATAACAAAGATCATCTCGGTCTGAAAGTTTGAAGTCGTCAGTATTTACAAATGACATTGACAACCAACTTTTATGCTTTGACGTGGATTACGTTTTTCTTTCCCAACATCTACTGCATTCATGGTAATTTGTCGCATGGGCACTGGACCATATGCACACCAATATCTATATACTAAAAATTACAAACAAATAGATAAAACATTTATGCATGTTTGACATAGTAAACTAGAAATCAAAATTTATAAATGTATTGAAGAATAATATGAAGACTCACATAGCATATTCTATATACGTTCCAAAATTAGTCTCTTTGATATCCTCCATTTTTTACTTCGTCTAGTTCGAACAACAAATTGAGTAGGTGCACTTCTCTTATTGCTCCCCATTTATGAAATCTTCAAGTCTATAATAAGGAATTATTGCCATTTGGTCCCCCCAAACCTCTATCCATGTCAAATCCTCTGATGAAAACTCCATCATATCTTCCGGGTCTTGAACATCCAATTCAATAATTTCTTCCCACTTCTTCATTCTTAAATACTTATACAAATATCATAAAAGAAATTTGGATTTCCTTAAATATTATAATGTTGTAAAATAATAAAATCAATACCATACCAGAAAAAAAATACATTATCCAAAGTTGACAAAATTATAATAATAACTTAAGTGTATAATAAACATTATACACTAAAGTTTATTAGAAATAAATTAAAAGTAATACTAATGCCTCCATAAAATCATGTATAACATAAATAAAATAATAGTACTTTTATTAAATTAAATGTATACTAAATGATATTAGATGTAAAATAAAATATTACAAATTAACATTATCATATATAAAAATTAAAAGTAATACTAAATAATATGAGCAAAATAAAATATTACAAATTAACAATACAATAAAAGTGCATGGGTTTATTAATAAATTAATAATAAGGAATGGTTTTATTAATAAAATTTAAGATAAAAAAATAAAAAAATTAACATCACCAAACCATTCATATTTTTAATTTACAATAAACAAAATAAAAATTTTAATATTCAAATAAATTTAAATAAATAAAATTTAATCTTTAAAAATATATATAATTTCAATTCTTTTATTTCTAAATACTAAAAGCCAAATTTCACCATAACCACTCATTATAATTTTGAAATAAAATAAATTTAATATTAATAATTCATATTTAAAAATATTCATATATATTTAAAAAAAAAAATTGTATTTTACCAATTTTAAAAAACATTATATTTTTTAATAAATCAAAATGGATGAACTGCCTATACATACATCTATAAAATTATATAATAATATGAATTAAATAATGATATTTTAGTATTCTCCATTAAAATTAAAAGTAATATTAAATGATATAAAATTAAAAGTAATACTAAATGATATGAGATGCAAAAAATAAAATATTACAAATTAATAATATTCAATATAAAAAATTAAACATAATACTAAATGATATAAGATGTAAAATAAAATATTACAGTTAACAATATAATAATATTGCAAAATTTAATTAATAAATTCTAAAATTTGAAATAAAAATTGAATTTCTATGATATTTTACTTTTTAATCCTATAATAAATAAAATAATATTTTTATATATTTGAAAAATCATAAATAAAAATAAAATTTAACATTTAAAGAAAATAATGTTATTTCTTAATTTAAAATACTATAACTATGATTTCAAAATAAACATCATAATTTTGTATAATTTCACCATAATCATCATTATTTTAAATAAATTTAACATATTGTTCTATAATTAAAACACTCATATATATTTTTCAAAAAATATTGTATTTCTTTCACATTTCTAAAAAGGTTATTGTCTTTTCCAACAATTGAAAGCCATTATATAGTTCTATGATCACCATTAACTATCAACTTGTTTGTTTTCACAAATTTCTTCATTCCACTTATTTTCTTTGCTCTTTGTTTGCATTCTCTTTTTGTTTTTCCAATATGATCTTGAATTCCATTGTGAGCAAGTCCATGGTTAGACTCATATTTTTGGACAAGTGCCAAACTATCAAAGATGAGGCCGAATCCTGTATAGAGTGCACCCTGCGGTAACGGAAAACCATAGACAAAAAATTGCTTCAGGTCCTTCATATCCTCTTCAACTTGTGTTGGATTTCAATCATTGAAAGGTTGGGCATTCCGTGATGAAGAATGTCTATCACAAATTGTTTTCAAAGTGATAATTGTTTATGAGTTCCCTGGTAAGGAAGGTTGGTTGTCTTCTTGAGTCACCCATTGATTCCCCTTTCTATGAGATCATAAGAAAATAATGTTGATTAGAAGCTTTAGCAACAAGTATTTCATATAAAATAAAGAAATTAAATACTGTATCTGTTAGATAATAAATAAATATAAAAATAATGTTAAAAAAATAAAATAATAATAAAATATTCTTATTAAACTATGGGTTGAAATGTATAAAGATAATAAAATATAAAAGAATTGCATTGCACATTACAATACAACAATACTAATAACAAAGAAAAACAAACAATACTGTCCATATAGGACATGATAAAAAAAACAATACCAAATTAATACATACATGATAAATCTATTAACAATTTGAAGGGGTGACCTTCGTTAGGTAACTTTAAAAACCAACTTTAAAAAAATTGCATTGGCACAGTCTAATATCCAATTGGGGACATATTGGGGAGGTATCAAGGAACAAGTTCCCTCCACCATTTGTAGCCATGAGGCACCCCAATTTCTGACTTCAACAAAGGCACATGTACCAAGATTTCGAGTTAGAGAACAATCATCACATCGTCCCATAAATGTTCCCCTTACAAATAGATCATAATTTAAAACAAACAAACAAACAAAAACAAACAAACATTGTGAATCCATTTAACACTTTAAAAAATAGAAATAAATAAATTACTCTAATTTTAAACCATACATTTTAAATATCATTTTAAGAAAGAAACCCAATTATATTAAACTTGGCCCTAATAAAAATTAATTATACATTACAGTTCTCTTGATACCTCTAATATGCCACCTCTATCGCTGGCTTAAAATTAATCCATCCCTAATATTAAACCAATATATTTTATACTAACTTTAACTTCACTGCTTTTAAATGATGTATTTTTCCTAATTATACTAAATTGACTTATATGATTATTAAATTAACTAATATCAATCATGTTATATGAAAAATTCACCCAATACTAAAAACTTTGAAGGACAACCATGAGTAAATATATAATTTCATTTAATAATTGAAAAAATGAAATAGTTACTCAAGTTTTAACTATCTACACTTTCAATCTTGAAAAGAGAAACTAATAATACCCTAATAAAAGAAATCATTATTATCCTTATAAATTCATAAATTTAAGGATATTTTCTAATCTTAGTGAAGTTAACTGAATTTTCTTAATCAAATTTTGTGAGGAATGGTTGTATCTAAAATTTGTATAATTATGTTACAGTTTTTAGTATAGGTTGAATCCATTTATGTATTCAAAAAATGCATTTTAAACAACAAAAATAGTGAATTTTATCCAACTACATTGTAGGATTCCTACCAAAAAAATCCAAAAGATAGAACCTTTAAATAAATTCCCCAAAAAAATATCAACAGCCCTGAGACCTTGCAGCTTGCCCCTTTCTAACCCTAAAATCCGGGAATAATCAACTTGGGTGGTGCAGTAAGAAGCAATGCATTAGAGTATGATTAACATTTGGGTTTTTGGAGTATGATTAACATTTGGATATGGTTAAAAAAAAAAAAAATTGGAATAATCAGATTCATTTTAAATCCAAATATTTTAATATCTTATATATATATTTTTCATTATTATAAAAAAAAAAAAAAAAAAAAAAAAAAATTATTTTTGTTTTTTTTCATTATCTTACTATATATCTTAAATTTTTATTTATATCATAATGTTAAGGTCTCAAAATCTTTCCATACTAGTTTGTAGACCTCCTTACTATTGATGCACTCTTCTTTTTTACAGTATGATTAACAATAGCGTATCAGCATGGTGGAATACTAAAATAAGGTGACAACACCTTTCGGTAGACACTGGAAGAAAAGTATATCAACAATGTGCAGGATGTCATCATGCTCAGCGAAAATGGGAAGACGAAGAGCCGAATTGTGTAGAAGTAGATGGGCTTAGTGCCTTAATTTAAAAGGTTAATTAAGTGTTATAATAATTCATTACTTAAACAAATTAACACACCCATATTATTAAAAGTGATTAAGATATTATTAAAAACCGTTGAGATAAGTAGATAGGAGTCATTATACGAATCATTTTCCATCTAAAAATAATGATTTCATTATATATCATAATTCACCAATTATTTAAGACTCGTGAAAAACTGACATAAAGTCCGGATAATCCAAAGTTATAACCTGCAACTCCTTCATTGTAACTAGTCCATGTTAGTTGAAAACTCTGATATCATCAAATTCCGAATAATATGTGATGTAAGTATAACTTAAAGGACAACCAGTTACTTTTCTGTTTTGCATTCAAGACTCTAATAGAATTAGATTTAAGAAAATTAAATAAAATAAAGAAAAAATAGATTATAAATATATAACAAATCATAAAAAAATTAAAAGTAATGAATGCTAATGAAGTTGCTGTGTATATAAAAAAAATTGAAGGTTCCTTAGTTGGTCAATAAAACAAAGCATATATCCAACAAAAATCAAACATAAATATATATGAAATCACAAAATATCAAATTCTTCTTAAACTTATCTTACTAAGGAAAAGATATAATAACAACTAATTATTAAATTTTATAAAACAAAAATATAAAATAAAAAAGCCACATTAAATATTGGTATAAAAAATGAATTAAATTATTTAAAGTAAAATGTAAAAAATACATATTAATTGGGAATAAAACTAATTGAAAATAAATTAATTTAATTTAATATGAAATAATATATTAAAAACAAAACACAGATTATAAATATATTATCAATAGCACTAAAACCCCTCACATAGTTAATAAAAATTATATGTTAATTAAGTATATCTTGGATAATTGTGAGGAATGATTATTATACTTTTCACAAAGATGGCTGTTAAAGCCCCATTGCTTCATAACTCATACATATATATATATATATAAGATTTTTTGTTTAATACACACAGCTTCTTGTTTTACATAGATTGTTATCCTTTAAAAAAATTGCATATTTTTAATTATCAAACTTAATCAAATTTCACATACTAAAAAGACCTTTAGAGAGATTATAACAATGTTACATTAATCTTATTAAACTTAATAACATGTATTATATTATATAGGAAATAAAAGTTTGTGCATAATTTCAAAATAAGTGGACCTGACTGCACAGTGGTAGTCATCCAACAGAGAAGATGATAATTTTGAAAGCAACAACATACATATTCAATCTGCTATCCTGAGATTTGAAGCGAAGAGCTAAAGCTAAGTCTGGTGCTCCATAAATACTAGTCGAACCAGTTGGTTGAAAAACCTGAGATAGAATAAAATGCTTTCAAAGTATTTCAATCCTGAGTTCACTAATTCAAAGGATCATACATTATTTCATCGTCCGAACATTGCATTTCTTCTGTTCCCAACAATTGTTCGCATGGATACCACAAGTCTCTTGTAATGATTATATATATAGACACACAAACAAACTCGCATTGAAAATCTAATTAACACGTAAAGAAACAAGAATACACGAGGACAAAGATCAAAGGAATTTAATCTTTGAAACCTCTAATAAATTCACAAAGCATAACAACTTTAACTCATGCAATAGAGATGTAGAGGAGTCATAAGATTTTACCTTCTTGCGGTCGATACAATGAGATGATGGCAGATCTTTAGCCTGGCTAATTTAATTGGATTCACCCATCATAAGCCCCTGCATCGTTGTACATGACCAGTTTGTATTACAGTGCATGTAGTTTTGATATGTTGCACTGCTCAACAACATGAGTCGATCAATATAAAGACCCAACATCCATTAAAATTTCTCGACATTCAAGGTATCCGCCATGGCTCATGGGTAGGCCGGATACCGTTATAAAGATGGATATGGCGTCGCTACCGACGATAATGAAATTTCTGCGAGTAATATTCCGTGACGCTGAATGCGATCACATCGAAAACGCCGCCGCGAAACGGAAAACGTAAACGGTGTTCTCGAAAGGGCAGCCGGATCGATCACGATGGAGTTGATCGTTGATGTAGCCATATGTTCTTTTAACGCTGATGTATGAAAGGCCGCATGCAGGCGTCGCATTGATATGAAACCATCTAACGGTGCATGCAATATCTCGCCGGGCAGAGTCTTAAAAGCATCAGAACAAATGGATATTGTCGCCGGCCACCACGCTGACTAAAGAGCATGTATACCAAGAGGTCAATCGATATTTAGCATTCCATTCATCAAATTAAACATGTATATCATAGCCAATTATATAAATAATTATTCCATCCTTATGATTTTTATTTTTTTTAATTTCAATTTCATCACTTGAGGATATATATTCATAAAAAAATATAAAGTATGCAAGTTAAGCCAATACTTATCTATATGAATATGTATTCATATGGATACCATGGGAAATACTCGACTCATGGTTTTCTGTGAAACACCCAAACACATATTTCCTTTTTAATCTGAGCTAGCACTTAACATGCATCTGCCACAACGCCATTCCACTTTCCCCTTCCTTACTACACTAACCTTTCTAGGCCCAACCATATCCCCTCAAGTGATAGATATTGCCAAGGATTTCACATGCAACAACAA
This sequence comes from Picea sitchensis, assembly GCA_010110895.2. NCBI lineage: Eukaryota > Viridiplantae > Streptophyta > Pinopsida > Pinales > Pinaceae > Picea > Picea sitchensis. The sequence goes on from SNQJ01S0039874.1 coordinate 116,520, forward strand.
CATGGATTTAAGGAGTCATATTGTGAGGGTGTCTTGATGGAAACCTCTAATATAACATAATAGATTTAGGTGATCAATGCCTATCACAAAGTTCTAAGGTCATCACAATAGAATACTTTCCATCCTTTCATACTTACAACAACCATCATC
>SNQJ01S0039875.1:22410-33197 GCA_010110895.2 Picea sitchensis
GAGGGAGAAAAAAGAACTCCATTGTCCATGATAATGAAGACTCAGTATATACTCCTAATCCCAACTAGTAATCAAAGAGCATACCAAAAAGTCAAATGGCCAATATGCATGCAAACGGGCTAAAGTAGCTGAGTGGCCTCCCTCACTAAAGAAGTTATGCCTTGTCCAAGAGGGACCTCAGACTCCCTGCTAAAGTTTGGAGGTAACAAAATCAGTTATAAGGGTCCTCTTAGGCTTAACATCCATTCGGTTAGATCCCCCTAGAGAGGTAATCTTCAATAAAGGTTGTGTGTTGTCCGACCCCTATCTGACTCAGGATACAAGCAGAATAACCCCTGCAAGTAACCTATGAGAAACCTAAGTCAAGAAACTAATCAACCACTGTATAACCGATGCACAGGTGAACAGTCGTAAGTCTAGATTACCATATGGGCAGGGTAGAAAAGCCCGAAACCTTGAAAGTACCACCTCTCACAGAGGAATGGATACTAACAAGATCCCCAAATATGAATAAATCCATAGAAATATCTCTGACGCTAGGTGAGTATCCAAGGGTAATCCCTTCAACAAACTTCGCGTGACCTCATGCTTAACTCTGGTGTGAGCAGAGCCTCCTGATATTACCAATTATACAATGGATTTCTCAACTCCCTATCTTAGACACATATGTTGATTTAATTGCCTTGGAGAAGTTTACTCACAAAATCCTATTCCAAGGCACTAAATCCTAGGCTAGTTTGTGCACCCTAAACAATAAAATCGTTACTAATCAATTTTAGTTTAAAGCATAAATTTTATTGGTCGTGATTACTCGAAAAGGTATGGAAATGAAACTCATGGTGTTATGACTCTGCATAAAAATAAAAATAGATATAATGCAAATCCTAACTTTAACTTTTCAGTGAATGATATGCTAAATAAAAATAGTGCAATCTTCAATTTTAACTTTGCAACTCAAAATTAAAATGCAATATTTCGCTAAATGTTCTAAGCTAATGATAAAGGTTCCAAGACAAAAATACCAACCAATGAAAAATACCTATTTTTTGTATTTTCAATGTATTAAAAAGAAAATGCATGGACTGATAAGCGACTTGATATATAACTTATACTACATATAAAATCAATCACTCAAGAAGAATACTAAGCATCTAAGCAGACAACCCAACTACCAAGGACCAATCAAAAAAAAAAACAAAGAGAAAGACGACGCCCAAAAATTCAACTCCAAACAGGGTTCATGTCATCCCAGATAATCTCAACAGGCACCATAGAGACCTAGGAAGGCTCAGTGATCCTCAAAACCTACCCAACAGTCACTAAACCAAGCAAGCAAGCAAGGGGAAGTGGTATACGGGACTGCTCAAGAGAAAAGGGCATATATACGCCTCTTCTAGTGAGACAACAAGCATGTATACGCGAATGTCAGGGAAAAAAGGGTGTATATCTTTTAAAACAAGGCTAGGAAAGGGTAAAAGGATAAAAAACTTAGACCTAGAGTGAACAGACTTTGTCCAACTGTGATACAACAAGAAACACAAAGGAAAAAGAGCAATGTAAGAAGAAAAAATACTTCAACCCTTAGAAGGAAGATCTATCCCCAGTATGGTTGCCAATTCTGTTACAAGGGAAAAAATCTCTATGGCCAAGGGTAAACCACAACAGACAGGTATGAATACAAAAATCAACTCAATTCCAACATGTGTTAGATAAACTAATGTGCAATACGAGGAAGAATCCTATCTCAATCCAATCGTTTGATGTCGTTCCACCGTTGAGCACTTTGACCCAAAGATTTACACCTGCAAGAAATTCTCAACAAACAAGCGATGCAAGTATATAGTGACAATATATAAAAAGAGTTAACACATAAGATAGCACAATCCATTAATAAACATTACAAACATTCCCATGGATAATAATCATATATTTTCAATATATCAATAGGATGGGAAAGGAGTATTTCTATTAATAATTGATCAACAAAAGTATCAACATTACAGACTTCTGTGTCGGCATGGCTCGAAACCAAGAAACCAAGCTCCTTCCAACTGGGTCTCCACCACTTCAATCCTCCACCAAAGGAAATCTCATAGAAAAGAGGTAATGAGGTCCTCTTGACAATAAGGGAAGAGCTTGGGGGCTGAACACTGTGTTCAGAGATGAGGGACAAAGGGATGTAGACTCAATATGAAGTAATTTCTCCAGAGTAACTTTTCTCTCAAAGTTGAATGCTTTCTCCTTTTGTTCCATAGCTCGAAATTGTGCTCTTATAGCCTCCAGAATGCAACTGAAGGTCCAAGTCGGAACGTTTCCAGTATATGGAAGGCCAAAGATCAAATATGTTTTGTCATGACATGGAAACCTGACCTCATTTTGTATTTTCAGGAACAAATCCCGATATATGCGAGCTGTAGTGGAGCAGCAAGCGTATACACATCTTGCAAAGTAGTTAGGGAGAGTATAGGTGGAAAAATATATATTTTTGGCTTTGGATTTATCAAAAAATGGGTTGATAAGTCTGCATAGGGAAATGGAAAAAGGCCCTCTGTGAAAGATAGTTGTGGTGAGGAAAATCTTGCTATAACATCGATTTATTTTTAACTCGATTCCATATCTCTGCAAATATTGCAGAAACTGAGTTCTGCAAAGGTGCTTCCTTCAACCCATTTACATGTGACCCTAGGCATAGAACTGAAGGATAATTAATTTAAGCATTGTCTCTTCTTTCTCCCTTTTCCTTTTACCCCCATATGTCCAATTTTTGGATTGTGTTCTTTGGTACTTCATCCTTCAGTACGTCAGGCCTTTGCAATATTTCAAATCTCTTGAATTAGATTCCACCGAAATAGATCAAATGGTCAACATTCGTTCTTATGTTAGTCTTGTCCAAAGTTTTCAATCAAATCGACGATCATGACTTAATCTACAGGTGAGTGAATAATTTACGTTTATTTCTAAAGTTTGGGGTTTCAGGGGTTCGGATAATCACTGCTCCAATTTCCTCCAGAGTGATCACCTTTCGAATAAGTCCTAAAAAGGTGGAGACCTTTTTTTCTATCTATTGAAACTTCCACTTATGTTATCCTTCCACTATACTTGATCAATGGTCGATAACACTCCTGAAGTGTTCTTCATATCAGATGACTCATGTCCACTTCGGGACTTCGGCCTTCAGGACTTCAGGAGTTTGTTGGTGGTGAAACTCCCGAAGTGAAAACTCCTAGAGTGACGTAACTTGTTGATGTCAGTTGTTGACGTGGAACTGGATGAGTGGTTGCCACAAGTCACTTAGATTTGTGGCTTACATATTCCTAAAGTACCTATGAGACCTTGACACTTGTCTTCATCTAATTACGCCATGTGTCCTTGCTGACATAGATCTCTTCATGTGGCACATGTTCTTCTCCTTGATATAATGGTAAGGATAATTCCTGAAGTGTTCCTTTGATCAGATGAGTCATTTCCACTTCAAGACTTCAGCCTCTGGGACTTCAGGTAATTCAATTTCTCCACTTCCCACTTCTCTCGAAGCGAGATTCCCCAAAGTGTAAATCTCGAGTAACTTGACTTCATCCAATGGTCATTCTTTAACCCGAAAGGCTTAACATGATCCAACGGATGTCGAGAATTTGGTTATTCGGGATCTCATTCCTTTGACCTTGATTATCCTATCCTTCTACTTTCCTCGATCTGATGGTCAATATATCTCCTGAAGTATTTCCTCTTATCAGATGACTTGCGTCTATTTTGGGACATTTGTGGCTTACTCTATCCTTCCAATAAACATGATTTGATGGTCCTGATATCTCTCTAAGTGTTGTTCATATCAGATGGCCCACATTTACTTCAGTACTTTGGACTTTGGGTGATATTACTTTTTCTCAACCCTTTTCTCCCAAACTGGTAAGCGCTGAAGTTGACCAATTCTACCTTGGAGCGCTCTGAATAGATCAGACGGTTCTCATTTACTTCAGGGCTCCAGTCTTCATCTTTGCTTATCATATTCTTCCAATTAACTTGATACAATGGTTGATGTGGATTGCAGAACCATAACTTGTGTGTGGTTTAGTTCATCGCCCAAACTCCGCAATTGAATTTGTGTGATTTTTAGTGGATCAATCACAGTCGTCGACCTTTGAATCGATGAGATCTAACGGTTTAGACTAAATTGGGGATTGGAAATAACGTGTAGTTTAATTCTCCCTTCACGCTCTACAATCAATCCCTTCTCTTGATCTGGTGCTTGTGTATCCAACGGTCACGACTTAATCTGATCAATGGTGGATCAACCACAGTCTTCGATCTTTTAGTCAATGAGATATGACGATCTAGACTAATTATGGGATTTGAAATAGCGTGTAGTTTAATTCTCCCTTCGCGCTCTGCAATCAATCCCTTCCCTTGATCTGGTGCCTTCATATCTAATGGTCCTGGTTTGTTCTGTGGGGATTTCGATCCTGATCACGTTTATGCATTGTGATTTCCCTTCTGAGCTTCATGTGCATCATCAACTATTGACATCAATGACAATATTTCCAACAAATCTAACAATATTAGTGACAATCCAGAAAAACAAATCACCACCACATATACTCCACAACAACTATCGATATCAATCTCTTTGGGAAAAAAAACAAAGAAGGGAAATCAAAATAAGAGAAGCTCAATATCTCCCAAATAAAGTTGAACCCTCCTCTTTACTTCATACAATATAGAGAGAGGAAAGAATGAGGGAGAAAAATGTTAAGAATCATCTCCTTCAAGGATAACAAATCACTCCTCCAAGAATAGCTACATGCAAAAATTACTCAAACACCCCCACCAAAAAAAGGGTCGAACCTCCTTGAGACCACAAATTTCCATGATAAGGTGCATGGATGAGATAAATAAATGGTTCAAAATATCCCAAGGTAGGTCTAATTGTCTATAGAGAGTAAATTTCCAAAAATAATCGATGTAATTCCCTCAAAATTATGCCACAAGAGAAGCCTCTAATTACAAGAAACTCATAAATAGAAATGAATCTCTCACCAAGGCACATGGCTTAAAGTTAATATTATTTTTGGAAGAATATAATACACTAAAATATAAAAATGGATAGGAATAGTTTTAGAAGAGGACAATCAACTAAAATAGAAAAATGGATAAGACTACTTTTGAAAGAGGACAATGTACAAAAATAACAACCTTATATCTAATTTGGTCACTGTTGGCATAGGGGTAGACCCAGGGTTCGGCTCTAACAATGCACCAACAAACCCTAACTACTAGCCCTTTCGGCAACACCTGTGAAGCAGATGCAGTCTCACTAGAATTAGCGATAGGGGGTTGTAGGACACATGTGTCTACAACCAGAGGAAATGCAGTGGATCCCAAAAGAAAAAAAATACAGATATCTAGCTATTCTTATCAATCATAAACCTACTTCACACAGTTATACCTCAGATATAACATAATAATGCATCAACAGAGTAACAAAAGAAAGGAACACAACATCAATCACACATAACAACAAGATATACGTGGTTCACCCCCTCCCTTTTGCTACGTCCACAGAACTATGTTTCTTGATATTATATGAAAGCATACAGTTCTATCTTCTCTCTTAGATTGCATATCTTTCTCTCTTTCTCTCCTTCTCTCCCCTCCCTATGCACCCAACTGCAGGGTTGATCTTCGCACCCAGCTAAAGATCTTACAATACGAGAAGGCTCTCTCGCAAAACACTTCTCTCTCTCACAACAACAATCACTCAATAATAATAATGACTCTCAACCAACCCAAACTAAACCCTCTTCTCTCATATAGGTTCTTATTTTACATTACAATGACTCACCGACAACCTTAGGCTGAAACCTAGGTGTCAAAACCCTAAATACCAAAACCCTAGGTGTCTAAAAACCTAGGTCAACTTGACCCACATTTTTGGGGCTTCGCCAACCTATCTTTCCTTCTTTCCCGTGAGGTGCTCCAAAGCATCCATTGGTGGATTTTTCTGCTTGCTGAGTTGTCCACGATCCATATTCGTTGTTGATCTGTTCTCCTTGATATTCTCGTCCAATGGCTCATTTTCCCGTACTTCGATCCTTCTTTTCTGCTTCTTTGGCCACTTCAACCCAATCTCAGTCGATGTGTCTTCTACATAGTTCACACTTCGTCCTTCCTTTTCATTTTTCCTCGCTTTCTTTATTACTTCAACTAAGGGTCAGCATCCCCCAACACTCACATATGACTCATCCCAAGGCATTGTAGGTCTAAACTTTCTGTTTTTCTTCGACTTTAGACTGTGTGGAGTAGCCTGTGTTTTCTTCTCTATCCTTCCCCACTGTGTGTAGACTGTCTTTTCTATGTCTGGTACCTAGTTTCAACTGCATATGGTACTTAGAACCTTCTCCTTCTCCTCCTACTGGGAGCTGTGAGGCAGCTAGTTGTTGTAGTATAATTTCAACTGGATCCCATTCACCAAACCTTCCTTCCATTCTCCATTCAAAGTTTTTAACTGCGCAACTCCTCCTTCCATGACATAGGAAACCTCATATGACCTAAGCCAACATGTCCTGAACTTTCCTTGATGTGTAATGAACTTGTTGTCGTATACCAATACCAGATATTCTTGCTTGAATGATTTCTTCTTGATGTGTCTGTCGTGATAGGCATTTTCTCTTCCCTTCTCTACCTGTTGATGAAATCCTACAATAAACTTGTCTTCCTCTAGTTCGACCAACTGCGCGAGTCTCTCTTGAACAACGCCAGTGTCATCCATATCTTTAAAGGCTGCAATTCTTAAGTTAGGAACCAAATATTCCATAGGTACAACTGCTTGAAGACCATAGAACAAGTACATAGGGATGGAGGCGTGACAATTTGGAGGATAGGGTCACATATGGTGGAATATGGATAAATCTAGTGGAGAAGTGAAGGCGATAGGGCCAGATAGACCATAGATCTTGAAGTGGCCCAGATCGTTGGCTAGAACATATATAGGGCGACGAAGTAGCGCGAAATATAATTGTTAGAGGGAGGGCCGGGGAAAATACCATGGTTTCATTCCATGGACGTGTGGCACCCTCAGAGGCATATTGGGTCAAAAAGCGGTCTACCCAAAACCATTTTTTCCAACCCTCGATATCGACCAAGCGGACCGTAGATCTTGGAGCGGCCCAAAGTGACGACCAAGACATATATCGGGTGATGAAGTAGTGTGTAAGATAATTGTTAGAGGGAGAGATAGGGAAAATATGATGGTTTCATTTCGTGGACGCGTAGCGCCATCAGAGGCATATAGGGACGAAAAGAGGTCTACCCAAAACCAGTTTTTCCAACCCTCGATATCGAAAAATGCATATAAAAAGAGGGCCCCGGTCATTATTCTATAATATTTCAAAGAACTCGAACATTGAAAAGTGGCGCAAACCCTCCATTCAAATTTAAATATCAGCAGTGAACCATATTCGAGCATTACCTGCCAATTCAGAAGTATTTTTCATCATGGCCACAAAACCTGTCATTTCATACATAACAGAGCAAGATCTCGCCTCAAAATAAGAAGGCCTAATTGACAAGGAATCTGATGTATTTGACACAGAATTAACGATCTCACCTATTTCCGTGTCCAAAGCCAATTTTTTAGACAATGTTGGAAAACAGATACCCTTCCTCGGAGCAACCCAATCTTCCATTACCCCTTACGCCGTAGAAGTCATTTTCCATTTCCCAGAGTTTGTAAGCTAGTGTGATAAACAATATTCATAGGAAGAAAAGGTCATTTTAAATAGGTTAGGGTCAGAGGTTTTATGCGAAGTATATATTTCATCAATTTGACACACCCTCAGTATACCAGAGTCTTCCCCCACAGTGTTAGAGCCCTTCAAGAAAGAGAAACTGATCACATTCTACAGAGAATGTCCCTCATAAGTAAAAAATGTGTTTATGCAAACCATTGTTAAACCTGAACACCATTCTGAGAGTCTTTATTTTCCTATCAATGTAAGCATCATGATTATTGAGGTCCAGTGGGCTTGTTCCTTGACTAGTCAAATTTTAGGTTTGGATAATGACACATTTGTAGTAGAAGTCATCCTAGGTTTTTTGTTGACCTTTTTCATGTCAGATTCTACTCAGTCTGTTTGTATAAGTTTTGAAAAGTTCATCACTGACAATATGCACCAACAACTGGTAAATTTCAATTCACTAAGACAATTCAGGTACTACACGCATTTGTTGAGGATGTTCCTAGAATCGAATAAGACCGAATTCCCTGAATCTGCATTCATCTCAACCGAGTGCAAAAGGATCACTATGCTTATTTTCATAAACAAGAACATGTCTAGGGTTTACAATCTCATCTTTGGCATAGACTTGCCAAGGGTTTTGGAAGAAATGAAAAACTCCTTGCAACCAAATCTAGAGAGCAAGGTGGGAGATTGGATATTGTTCATACAATCTACTATGATTTGGGTATATGGCTATCAAGAAGGACCTTACCTTTTACTAGTATTTTTGACTCCCAGATTCTTTGCTTTAGAGTTCATCAAACAAAGGATCATTTCAGAGACAGAGCATTTTCTGAAAATGCACAAGGAATATAACTTAAAATTCCCTTTCATGATAGTGCCCTTTGTGGTAAAGAACAAGTCTTGTTTACATAGTTTACAAGCCAAACTCGGTGAATTCAGGTTTACATAGTTACAAGGGAGGAAGTATGATCYGCATCAGATCATATCATAGAGAAGACTGATGAGCAAAAAAGGCCCCTACGAGCATGAGCATGTTGAAGGATTTGATAAACTGGCTAATCTAGAAACCTGTGTATATATGGAGATCACTTTGCAGCATGATTAGACAAAACAAATAGAGTCTTCCCCCAGCAGATCCTGACATACAAAAATTCTCCAAAGTTGATTGTTAAAGATCCAAAGATGATTGTTTATAACAAGAGGAGAAGTTCAGAGGCACTGGGTGCTAGAATTCAGCAAAATATTCTCAAGAAAATGAAAGTCACAACATATTTGTAGATAGTGGACCTAGAATAAGAATAACCTAAAGAGAAAGCGAGCATGGAGATGGTGGAAGGTGAAACCAAGAACGAGGAGGTTGGTACAAGAAGCATGCCACAAAGTGAAAGTAGCTCAAGGGTTTTCAGCAGCAAGAAACATATATTTAGCAAGAAAACTGGGGCAATCTATCAATCCAAAGAGGAATTAATGAACCAGTATGTTGTGAAGGGAAGTATGGCCAATAGTGAAATAAGAGACTCGTTTCCCGAAGTAGAGAATATCTCCCAACATAAGGCTTCCATGTTCTCAGTCAGGGATGTGGAAAGAAAGACATTTAATATAGCAATAGCAAATGATGATAAAGTGTTTGAAATCAAGATGCATTATGAGAATATTGGTTCCCTAGACAAAGTAAAGTTTCACAGGAATGTCAGTGACATGTTATATTTAGAATACCTAAGTTTGAGTATGAAAGTTTAAAGATTGACAACACATGCACTCAAATTAGATGGAAAATTGATACAGGAAAAAGCTTCCAGCAAAGCCTGGCAGACACAGGTCAAAAGGTTGGAATCTGAAGGCCCTCAAGGGGTAAAGGCTTCTTTGGATGAAAAATAGAAGATGATCCAAAGCCCAAAGAAGAATTTGAATATGCCCTCCACTGACCATCCCTAGACAACAGAGATAACTTCTCTAGAGCAAGAAAAAGAGACATTCAGACAAGAAGCATCGAATTACAAATCTAAAGTGTTGCAACTAGAAAAAGAGAAATATAATTGGTCACAAGCACAGGTAGAAACATCAGATATGGTTGTTATTTTACCCTCTAATACATAAGTTGGATCCAACACTGATGGATTGGTTCAAGCTATGTCCCAAGTAAGTTTAAAGGCAGGGAAAATCAAGAGCCTTAAGGAAGTCTTAGAAAATATGAAACAAGAGATGAAAACAAAAGATGAAAAGATGGCTCAATTCCAAAGAGAGAATCAAGATTTGCAAGAAAGGGTAAATAAATTGAATACTAGGTTAAAAGGAAAGACATTGTTGCAAGGAGATAAACATGTGATCTAGGATGCTATTGCTGTAGACGCTTCTAAGTTCAGGGTTTATCTGAATTTTATAAATGACAAAGACATCGTAGATATTACTGCCCGAAGCAGTTGTACTGCAGTTAATGAGACATTGGCAAAGAAACCCTCGGAATGGGCCTAGAACGCTATTGATTTGTTAAATTTTTTTCCCACTATTGATATTCAGACTATTGGGGTAAAGGATAGAACTGGGTTGATTGTCTGGGCTAGGAGGATCATCGTTAAGGACAACTTGCTCAAATCAGTTCAAAACAAAGCTATGCAAATGGAGCACAGTTTACAGGAGTTTAGGGATACATTTGAACAATTATTTATTAAGGGTCTCCCACCATTCTGGGATGGTAAAGGTAAATTATTCATTCAAGAAGAATAGAATTCTCTCCTCACTCGGTGCAGAATGGATCATTTAAAATTTGAAGGCATGGAAGAGAACCTGAAGGGACCCAGTTTAGTAGAGTATTTGGCCATAGACTTCGAGATTTTAAACCAGTTAAGACAGTGAAGATCGGGTTGTCGATTATGTCCTACGCTACGTGCATTGACCTGGAGATTTTGATAAAGGAGATGATGGATTACGAGATTCCTTCTGACTCACAGTGGAAGGAAATTGTGCGGCTGGGAAAAACGAAATGCAGTTTTCCCGGAACCAGTAAGTAACCTCCAGGTGTCACCAAACTAGAAAGTTCAACAAAATATC